>SNQJ01S0188285.1:9885-21797 GCA_010110895.2 Picea sitchensis | reverse complement strand
TATCACTATACCTTAATTTATAAAGTGGTAAAGTTTATAAGTGAAAGGAGTATAAGGAAAATGAATTTTTCTAAAAAGGATTGAAGAAACATTTAAAAATCATCAATTATTCATTTTATCTATTAAAAATCATTTATTATGGAAGAATATCAAGATAATTCAAAAATACAATCACGGATATTGGAAGGAGAACTAGGACATTATAAAGCGAGCAATAAAAGATTACAATTTGAAATTGAGAAGGAAAAATATTTTAATGGGTTAACACAGAAAGATAATCGTTACTTCAAAGAGCGTATTCGGGAACTCATTGCACAAAATGAAGAACTAAATACTGAAAGACAAAAAATGGACCAAAACTTACTAGAACGAGATGAAGAAATATCTCGCTTAAAAAAGCATAGTGAAAAACTTCTTACTCAAAGTAAGAAGTCAAGGGATACAAAACAACGTGTCCAGGAGTTGGAGCAAGAGAATCAAGATCTCAGGAAGAAATTATTAGGAAATGATGAAGAAGCTTCTAGTTTAAAGAACCTTAATAAAAAATTGCTGGCACAAATTAAAAAGATGAAAGATGAAAAGCCAGAGAATCGAAATATTATAAATAAAGTCGACAAATTAGAAGATGAAGAAGAAATTTCACGCCTAAGGGTTCATAATGAAAATTTATTAACTCAGATTAAAAAGTTGAAGCATGATGAGAAGACTTTACAAGAAAAGTTAGATCGCAAAACATCATTAGTCGATAAGGAAATGATGACAGACCCAATCAACCTTACAACTCAAAAGGAGGCAAATCTCGCTGATGTAAAGAAGTTTTCAAATGTCGAGGTACAAACAAGCCATAGATATGAAGAAGACTTAAATCCAAAAGTTAATCAAGAAAAAGATACAAGTATACGAAGTAAAGATCAAGTTGCAAGGATGCCTTATCGATATCCTAATCACAAAAATCGATACTTTAGCCAATCATTGTATCAATAGAAACAAATGACTAGTATGTTGAAGAATATTACTTCCACTACAAGTGATGCTCAAAATAGAAGTTATCATGGGAGTCGAAATACATCAAGTTCTTTCCAAGAAATCTATAACAACCCAAGTCCACAGAAGATTGAATTAGGATGGGCAGACTCCTTTACAATTTGACAATTCTGCTCAGTGCTTAGAAGCTTCTATTGTCTCAAGTCCTCAACAATTACTAACTCAGGAATGACGAATCAGAAGACAATAAATACAAGTTAAGAGCAAGAGATAAGTCTTCCATAAAGTATGCTTTGAGGACAAAGCATTTTTAAGGGGAAGGCAATGTTATGAACATAAATATACATATACCATAGATATTCATAACATAATAATTAATAAATAATAATTATTAATAATGAAAGGTCATGTCTCAAAGGACATGGCTATTGGTAAAGGGCACCCCTGCGTGGGTATATAAACGAGCCCTCATTCTCAATTGTAATCATCTTATTATTATCTCATCTATTCATATATTATTTACAGTCCTATATGGATTACTTTGTTATATTCCAAGTATTTTGGATAATTCTTGTGTGAGCGAACTTTGTTCGTCTCACAAATTCTAAATTCTGATTTATAAAACAAAAATATAACTGAGCAAAATAACCTTGCAATGCACAATGGAAATTAAAGAAACCAATGACACTATTTTCAAACACCAGAAATACCTTGGAAACCCCAACTCCGAGGAAAACCAACAAACGAGGGTTTTATTATCAGCTTCAAGAAATTGAGAAAATAATTACAACAGTGCCAAACCTGGCAATACCATCCATAGAGATAAAATTTGTTTGGATTTGAGTGGATCTGAGCCAATGGCTCTAAGTCTCAGTCTCCTTGTTTCACGGCTCTGCTGTCAGTGGTTGTAGGTGCGACTCTGGGTGCTTTACAACCCCATGATCTGGTTTGATTTGAGTGGGGAAGGCTACAACCTTATCCCCTCTCCCTCTCGACTGCTACTCCAACCTCAAACTCGCCCCAACACCCTTCCTCTCGGCCTCTTGCAACAAATATGACTCACACGACCCTAGATCGAAGGGACTCGACCCCTCTCTCATGCCTCCTCTCTTAGCTCTGTTGGAAATGAAGACTGGTCTCCTTCCTATCTCCTACTCGACCCCTTAACTTTTCCACAAACCCTTGCTTACTTTCGATCTGCAGCTGAAAACCCTCAGTGTCAACTTCACAAGTGTATTTCTACTCAAGCCACCCCTTCTCCTTTTAAATCTTCGACTAGTTGATTCAACGGTGGAGATTAGATCCCCATCATGTCAAATCAATGGCTATGATCTAATTTGAAACTAACTTTGACTTTTGGATAAGATCAAAGAAGCTTCTAACAGAAGGTTAACTAATACTGATTATTATTTTCATTTCCTAAGTTTAGACTTAGGAAATATTTAAATGACACTAATCAGATTAATTAATCACATTTTCTAAAGTTAGACTTGGGAAAAATTTAAATGACTTGGAGAAACCATACTTCTAGTGTTTCTTGCTTGCGTGACACCTCGCCTAAGCAAGAACACCTATCTGAGCTACAATATTTCATCACAAAGGCCACGTCCAAGTGCAAGAGGAGTGCAATCTCTTCCCTGGGTGATGCCAAGGTGCCTCAAAAGGCAACGTTATCCATCCTCTGTGCACAATAACTCTAGGGTGCTTTGTCCAGCCTGTGGGATTTCAGCGTATGTATGTGGCATAATGACCAGCCTGCTCAAAACCAAGCCCATCTGTCCATCATCCAAGGTTCCAAGGATGTGAGAGCCACTATTTGAGGATGTTGAGTCACTGGATAACTAACTGCTCTCCATCACACGTGCCAAAGTCTTGTAATAAGGCACAATGTCTCGGGAACAACCCAAGATGTTCCTCAAAGAACCATGTCAGGGCCATTCAAAACAAAGCAGAATATAAGACAAAGTAAACCAATGTTCATAAGACACGTTAGTCCTTAAATCATGCAAAGTAAGTTGATGCCTAAGATACAAGCCATGTAAACAATTCACCCCAGCATCCTCTTCAAGTATCACCCAAGCCTAAGACATTGTGAGGGTTACCAAGTTTAAGTATGGGAGGGCCTTCATCCAGCCCTATTAGGTATGCCACCTTGACAAGAAACAAATAACCCAAGTAGAGGGATAGCTCCCGAGAGTGACAAGGGATAGCTCCCGAACAAAAGTTAGTGTGAAGATGTTATGGTTTAGAGCTTCCTTCATGGCTTATGGTGTCCAACTCTACGAGCGCTTTTGTTGAGGGTGCACAAAACCTATCAAAAGTTAGTGTGAAGATGTTATGGTTTAGAGATTCCTTCATGGCTTATGGTGTCCATCTCTACGAGCACTTTTGTTGAGGGTGCACTTGCTCTTGAGTTACCCATTATTTGCATGCCACCTTTTTCCAAACTCCTTCATTAGCCATCTTTCCAATCCCTGCTTTCATTTATAATTTGTTTTGAGGGTCCCCCTTTGTCGGTTTCCAAGTCTTAGCATTACTTTTTTGGGACCAGGGTGAGCACTGAATGAGTAGAGCTCAAGTTGGACCGGCTTTTGGCAGTCCTTATTTTCTATCTTCACTTTCTTTTTAGCATAATTTTCTTATTCTTTTATAGCAGCTACAATCTACCTCCAGGTTGTCAGCCCCTTTTCTCATGAGAGCATGGGCCATAGCCGAAGTTTAGGATATGTGAAAGGTTTTATGATGGAAAATGTTAAGTATGGTCGAGAGCGGAACGTTACGCTTGGGAGGGCCCCACCGTATTACCCCTTTTCCCTAGGTGGTGACAACACGGGACTAGGGCACAAAGGATGAGCACTAGGGTGAAACAAGGCAACCAAGACAATTTCTCAAGCAAGTGATCCACTATCCAACTTCAACCGATGATCCTTGTCCACATGCCCAATAAATTAAACACAACACCTTGCATGAAAAAGGACTAACCATACTTCATGGTGACGCTGGCTTACCATGCCCCATACCCTGGGTCGCTTGAATGTGATGAGCCTTGGTTGATTTGTGCTGGGAGGCAAATCAGGGGGCTGCTGGGCTGCCATTTGTGGACATGCTGATCATCATCATCATCATGGTGTAGATCATGTTTTCAATTGCGGGCCTCGAGATATGATCTCCTCCAGTTACCCCTAGGCATGGGGTGGTAACAGACCCCAATGTAGATTATGTCTAGTGTAACTTTCTGTTGCCTAGTTATCATGCTATGTCATTGCCTAATCACCTTTAAGCTTTAGCCTATCCATGCTTCTAAGTGTCATCCCAAGGCTGTCCTGACCTTTGCCACATGTCCTTGATTGGTTGGTGGTTGCGAAATGTCATGATTTGGTAGGTTGAGGGGGCATTGGAATGTGTGCAAGGTAAAAAGAGGGAAGCGGGAAATGAGCTTCATATGAAATAGCATAGAAACTTAGGATAAGTGTGTGGAGGCAGTGGTAGGGAGCATGCACATGGAGGACTACCTCTGCACTCTGTATGGAAATTCCATGTGGTGTGCAGGAGGGAGAATAAGGTAGGATAAGGTGGAGGGGTGAAAGGGGGAAGAAGTATGGTGTGGAGTGTGGAGGAATAAGGAGTGTGTGGAAGAGATGAGGGAACAAGGGGATAAGGAAGCACGTGGTTAGGAAGGATAAGGAGGAGAGGAGAAATATGGAGAAAGAGGGGGTGTAGAGCTAGGTTGATGCGGGAAATGGAGGAAAATGAAATGACGACGAAGAAAGTCGGGGAAGGATGAGGAGGAAAGGGGTTGTGGAGCTGGGTTTGTGCAGAGAAATGGAGACCCCCCTCTTTTCAACCTCTTTTAAACACAAACTCCTGAAATCTGCTGTTTTCAATCGTTTTTGGACCAAAACAACGATACCTTGGGCATACGACCTCTGTTTTCCACTCCGTGAAATTCTGGGCAGAGTTGATAGAGAGAACTCTCTAATGAGTGGGTGCACATCCCCATGTTTTTCTTTCTTGGCATCCATTTTCTGTTCAGATGTAAACCTATCACCCATATGGCTTTGCGTAAGGAATGAAAACTGCAACATTGGTGCCCATTCTAAATTCTTAAGGAAACAACTTTCTGGGTTTTCATGATTGGCATGTGAGGACCACACGACACCGTTGAGATTTCCGAAATGAGTTTCCAGTTGGGGAGAAATCCAGGTTCAAGTGAATGTGAGTGGGACTTGCTAGGCCAACAGGAGAGTCCGATTTGGAGGTTGAAATTCACACATCTCTCAGTCGAATTGAACTAAATTGTCTTCAGGTTTTGTAGCCCATGTTCTTAACTTGAAGGTCACCATCTTTCTCTTTTACACAATAGCTTCAGTTCAGAAATATTCGAAGTAGAATAACCTGGATTCTAGATGCAACAAAGATGCATCAACAACTCTACCCACATATGGCATTACAACTAGGTTGCCTGGTCAGCAAAGAACCCTCCAGACCATGGCGAATAGACAACTATGGTATTTTTGCAAATCCACAGGCCCCACCGAAGAATGTCAAGGATGTGGGCTTTTTAGTAATTTGGAACAAAAAAACCCTTGTTCAAGTTATGGATATGGGTACAACACCACTCATGTGGTTCCCAGGCCTCCCTAACCTAGTTACTAATGATAGTTTTAGTTGGGACACCCAATGAAATACCCTAAAATCGTTTGCTGCCTAAAGTCATTACAAACAAAATTGTATTCATTTATAGGAATATTGATCAGAATTTCATCAGAGGGTCTGAACTGACATTATCTTGTGAACCACCTTTGGATGGAATTTCCGGGGAGGTATCTTCTCTGCAACTTAGAGCCCTTGGTGATATCCGAGTTTAGAAGAACGTTTTTAGGCAAAATGTCTTCCATATTAGGCTCTCCTAATGCCTTATGATGAAAACCGCACCCTGTCAGGGCTAGCAAGGCTGGAAATCAATACGGGATTGGATTAATACAAGGAAAGTACACCGGATCGCAATTCTTACACCATATCCAACTCTAGCAGAGCTCTCTACGGCTGTAGAAAACATTGAACAGTAGACTTGGGAAGACTGAAAACTGATGCTTATATTTTGGAAAAGGCTGTTTCAATTAGTCTCACAGATGTAGTTATGTTCTGACTAAAGTGTATGTACAAGTTAAAGTATTACTTTCCAATGACTACCAAAGAGATAAAAGGGTGTACAAACTCATGCAGAAATATAGGTGTATACAAATATGATTTTATGGAGTGTTTTTACAGAAAGGTGAAAAAATTGACATTATCCTTTTAGGATTGCATAAATGCCATTATAGTAGTTCACTAACTCAATCTGGAAAAATTATAAGATTTTTTGAATAGTTTGATGTTTTTTGGATAAAATGCTTTTTTCAACTATTAAAATAAGCAAGTATGTATAAGGCATTTTATTAATAAAAAGTGGGTTGTGTTACGCAATGACCTTGAGCATAGAGTCCAAAAAGAGTCTAGATGCCTACAGGATGTTAAGTTCTAACAGCCTGTCATACTAAATACAGAATTTGCCTCAATGGTTTTTAGCGAAAACTGCTATGAGGCAACAACAAAACAGACTCCAAAAGTGGGTCAGCTGGCCAAGATGTGGCAACAAAATGTCATGCAGTAGCAGGAACAGTACTCAAATAATCTAATGTTTTGATTTGAGTAACCATCATGTGGTGACATGTATGCACTATATCTGTCGTTTTTGAGTATGCTTTAGCTTATGCATCACTTCAAATTTTTAGATATAGTAAATAAAAAATTCCATAATGTAACAAAATCAAGTGACCTTTTATTACAATCTTTCAAGTGCACCTGTGCTTCTTATTCTTGAAAGCAGTAAGGAAGAGAGGATGAGGTTTTCTTGTTAATATGGGATGTTGTAGTTTATTGCAAGGGAATTTGTAATTGACTTTTGGTTACTGTTTCAGGATTTCCCAGCTGAAAATCCAGGAGCCATGTTCAAGTTCTTTGATCCCAACAACTGCGCAAATAATAACCAAATCTGAAAAGCTGTTACATGACAAGCCATTAAATGAAGTGCAAAATAAAAATTATAGAGAAACTAGGCATGCAGGTGAAATGCAACAGATAGCCAAGATCAGCCCAAATGATTCAAAAACTACAAAAAACAGACCAAGAGATGGAACCACTCCCAGCATAAGATCAGTCGCATTGAATAATATTGAGAGAGCTGTCCCATTTGTCAGAGATGTAAAGAGGCCAAAAAGCATTGATGTTCAAGCAAGGGCCTCTGAACATATAAATGGTACACACAATAAAAATTCTCTTAAAGGTCAATGTGTAAATGGAAAAGAAGGGTGTAGTTTTGGGCATGCTAGGTTGAGAGGATGTAACTCACAGGAGAAACTGATTAAAACTACAAAAAACAGACCAAGAGATGGAACCACTCCCAGCATAAGATCAGTCGCATTGAATAATATTGAGAGAGCTGTCCCATTTGTCAGAGATGTAAAGAGGCCAAAAAGCATTGATGTTCAAGCAAGGGCCTCTGAACATATAAATGGTACACACAATAAAAATTCTCTTAAAGGTCAATGTGTAAATGGAAAAGAAGGGTGTAGTTTTGGGCATGCTAGGTTGAGAGGATGTAACTCACAGGAGAAACTGATTGAGACGAAGATTGACAGTAGGAATGATCAGCAGACAATGCACATGCAGAAGAAAGATAAGGCCAGTCAAAATCCAATTGGGGACTGCAGTTCCCTAGGGAGTATGCAAAGAAGTTCTGATAAGACCATATTAGAAAATACTGCAACGAAATCAACAGGTGATTGTGACACTTTAAGTGGCGATGGTAGCTTTATAGGTTCAAGAAACTCTGGTCTAAACAGGAAAGTTATTGATGCAGATGATATCAGGAAACTAGATTCTTACGGTGAAGATCCATCTACATGCAGAAAACAGCAGATTGATTCTTTTATTCACAACAGGAATGACAAGAAACGATTCAGGAGTGAAGATTCTGAACAATCAGGAACACACAATCTTTTAGGAAAGCAATACAAAAATGATTTTGGGGAAGATAAGAATTTTGGCAAAGTTCAGGTTAGAAATAGATTTGAGTCAGCAGAAGATCATGAAACAAGATCACGGATGAATGAAGCAAGGGTACCAGAACATGGCAATCAAGCTCACTTATCTGAGACTACAGGACGTGAAAGGTTATCATTTATTTCCGATGAAAAACATGAAGATTGGGGAGAAGAGGTGCAGAGAAATGGAGAGCAGAGGAGGAAGAGGTCAAAAGATGGTGAATTGCCAGAAATCATGGTTGCAGACAAGGGTGACATCTGGTCATGTAATGCTGGAACTTACTCACGTGGAGTTGGTCATGTGCTACTTGACGATAGCTTGCAAAATACATCTGTTATTAAAGGTCAAGGCATGCGAGCAAACAGCATCAAGAGTTCTATTTCATTACCAGAAGTAAACCACACTGATAGTACAGTCTATTCCTTTGTGAATGGAGATGGTGCTGAGGCTGGGTTTAAGTTAGAATTGGGTGTGGATGAAACTTCAAAAGATTTAAGAATGTCAAGAGAATTGAATGTTGAGATGCCAAAGGAAGCAGGTGCTATTACCTACAGAGCAGAGGAAATGAAGGATAGCAGTCAAAGACACCATGGAGAGTCCATCCTTGAGAAAGCTAGAAAATTTCGAGTTTCCCCTGATAGAAGCAGGTGGAAACGAGATAACAAAAACATTTTTCAAAATGGGAAGGAAGTTAAGTATGAGAAAAAAGAAAGGTGTTTTGATCTTTCATTTAGCAGGAAAAGAGGATTAGAGGAAATGAAAGACACACATACTAATAAAAACAATGATAGGAGGCAAGGCAAAGGCAACATCTCCAATGATCATGGCAGAAAAAAGAGTAATTTTTCTTCTGATATGAATAAACAAGGGAGGATAAGACATGCACATCAGGTGCAGGCTAGAAATGGGTTTGAGTCAGGACAAGATCATGAAGCAAGATCATGGATGAACGAAACAAGGGTGCAAGAACATGGCAATAAAGCTTACTTATCTGAGAGTATGGGACCTGAAAAGTTATCATTTAGTTCTGATGAAATACATGAAGATTGCAGAGAGCAGATGAGGAAGACGTCAAAATATAGTGAATTGCCAGAAATCATGGGTGCAGATAAGAGTAACATCTGGTCAAGTAATGATGGAACTTACTCGTGTGAAGTTGGCCATGTGATACTTGACGATAGCCTGCAAAATACAGCTGTTATTAAAGGTCAAGGCATGCAAGCAAACGGCATCAAGAGTTATATTTCATTACCAGAAATAAACCACACTGATAGTACAGTTTATTCCTTTGGCAATGAATATGGTGCTGGGGCTGGGTTTAAGCTGCAATTAGGGGTGGATGAAACTCCAAAAGATTTGGGAATGTCAAGAGAATTAAATGTTGAGATGCCAGAGGAGGCAGGTGCTACTAACTACAGAGCAGAGGAAATGAAGGATAGCAGTCAAAGACACCATGGAGAGTCCATCTCTGAGAAAGCTAGAATATTTCGAGATTCCCCCGACAAAAGCAGGGAGAAACGAGATAGCAAAAAAAATTTGCAACATGGGAAGGAAGTTGAGTATGAGAAAAAAGAAAGGTGTTCTGATTTTTCATTTAGCAGGAAAAGAGGAATAGATGAAATGAAAGTGACACATACAAATAAAGGCAATGATAGCAGGCAAGGAAATGACAACATCTTCAATGATCACAGCAGAAAAAGTAGTAGTTTTTCATTCGATATGAATAAACAAGGGAAGAGAGGACGTGCACATCAAGTGCAGGCTAGAAATGGATTTGAGTCAGGAGAAGATCATGAAACAAGATCAGGGATGAACGAAGCAAGGGTGCCAGAACATGGCAATAAAGCTCTCTTATCTGAGACTACGGGACCTGAAAGTTTATCATTTATTTCAGTTGAAATACATGTAGATTGCAGAGAAGAGGTGCAGACAAATGGAGATCAGAGGAGGAAGAGTTCAAAAGATAGCGAATTGCCAGAAATCAATGGTGCAGACAAGGGTGACATCTGGTCAAGTAGTGCTGGAACTTACTCATGTGATGTTGGTCATGTACTACTTGACGACAGCTTGCAAAATACAACTGTTATTAAAGGTCAAGGCGTGCAAGCAAACAACATCAAGAGTTCTATTTCATTACCAGAAGTAAATCTCACCGATAGTACAGTTTATTCCTTTGCCAATGGAGATGGTGCTGAGGCTGGGTTTAAGCTGCAGTTAGGTGTGGATGAAACTCCAAAAGATTTAGGAATGTCAAGAGAATTAAATGTTGAGACACCAAAGGAGGCTGGTGCTACTAACTACAGAGCAGAGGACATGAAGGATAGCAGTCAAAGTCACCATGGAGAGTCTATCTCAGAGAGAGCTAGAAAATTTCGAGTCTCCCCTGACAGAAGCAGGGAGAAGCGAGATGGCAAAAATATTTTGCAACATAGGAAGGAAGTTGAGTATGAGAAAAAAGAAAGGTGTTCTGATCTTTCATGTAGCAGGAAAAGAGGAATAGAGGAAAGGAAAGACACACATACAAATAAAGACAATGATAGCAGGCAAGGCAATGGTAACATCTCCAATGATCATGGCAGAAAAAAGAGTAGTTTTTCTTCTGATATGAATAAACAAAGGAGGAGAGAACATGGAGAGCAGACAAATGGAGAGCAGAGGAGGAAGAGTTTAAAAGATAGTGAATTTCCAGAAATCAATGGTGCAGACAAGGGTGACATCTGGTCAAGTAGTGCTGGAACTTACTCATGTGATGTTGGTCATGTACTACTTGACAACAGCTTGCAAAATACAACTGTTATTAAAGGTCAATGCATGCAAGAAAACAACATCAAGAGTTCTATTTCATTACCAGAAGTAAATCTCACCGATAGTACAGTTTATTCCTTTGCCAATGGAGATGGTGCCGAGGCTGGGTTTAAGCTGCAATTAGGTGTGGATGAAACTCCAAAAGATTTAGGAATTTCAAGAGAATTAAATGTTGAGATGCCAAAGGAGGCTGGTGCTACTAACTACAGAGCAGAGTACATGAAGGATAGCAGTGAAAGTCACCATGGAGAGTCCATCTCAGAGAGAGCTAGAAAATTTCGAGTCTCCCCTGACAGAAGCAGGGAGAAGCGAGATGGCAAAAATATTTTGCAACATGGGAAGGAAGTTGAGTATGAGAAAAAAGAAAGGTGTTCTGATCTTTCATGTAGTGGGAAAAGAGGAATAGAGGAAAGGAAAGACACACATACAAATAAAGACAATGATAGCAGGCAAGGCAATGGTAACATCTCCAATGATCATGGCAGAAAGAAGAGTAGTTTTTCTTCTGATATGAATAAACAAAGGAGGAGAGAACATGCACATCAAGACATAGATCTCAGAAAGCCTGCTGGGGACAAATTTGATCACAGAAGACAACACACTATAAATGGAGAAAGAATTAACATTCAGTTTTCCTGTGCTGATGGGGCAAGAGATGCAGCAATGACTGAACAAGGCCATGCATATAGTGAAAGTGGGAGAGGTGGTAGGGATTTCCTTCACAAACGGGAAAACTTCAAGACAACATCACGATCAGAGCACCATACTTATGGTGCAGAAAGGGATAAGTATAAAAGAAGAGACAGGTGTGATTAGTGTGACAACATGCACAAAAGCTGAAAGAGTTGGATTTGATTTAGAAGAAACAAGGAAAAGAATGTATAAAAGCTCAAGAGTATTCTGCCAATGTGGAAAGAAGGAAAGAGAGATGAGACTCTATGTATGAAGATGGAGAAATCAATCCCTCAATAAAAGTATTGTTAGTTTGAAAATTGTAGAGAGAAAAAGTGTCACACTCGAATGGAATTGAAGTTTGT
>SNQJ01S0188284.1:213-18360 GCA_010110895.2 Picea sitchensis | reverse complement strand
TTCTTCCTTCTTATGTTCACCATCGAATGTAGGCGGTTTAATCTTGTTGATTTCCCCTTTCAATTCATCCCTTCCAGATTTTCGGTGTTTTCTGGTAGGGGACAGGCTTGAACTACTGTGTGTCTCCTTGCCAGAATGCTTCGGGGAGAGACGGTAATGTCTGCTACCACTCCTCGATCTTCTTCTGCTCTCATGGGTTCTGACACTTCTTGATTTTCTTGTGTCACTCTCTTTTTCCAATTTCTTTTCTATTATTTCGAGGCCTTCAACATTTTTAAGTTGAATTCACCTTGTCGATCCCTGCTTTTCATGTGCTTTCGGCTATCAGCTCGGCGAGCCTGGGCATCTTTCTGCAATTTTTCAATGAGTTTCATCATGCGTCCCTCTTTATCTATCTCTTTTTCGTGCCCAATAGAGTTTGTTCCTTCGACTCCCAAGTTGACATCCTTTCCTTCTCTTTCGTCTTCTGTTTCAGAGGCAATCTGCACCTCTTCCAATTCCATACTTGGCTTCAGTTTTTGGCTGTCCTGACACTCGTTGAACTCTGCACACACAGTGTGCGGTCAACCGAAGTTTGTCAGGCCCTTAAACTTTCAAGAAAACTTACAACATTCATAAGCCAACGTGAGCAAGAAAAAAAATGTTTTGACTTCACAAAGTTTTCTGAGCTCTATCCGGCTCTGCAAATTCCGGGACTTCGAAACTTTAGAATCTCAGTCCACGAAGATCCAATAGTTAAATCTTTGTAACCAAAGTCACCCTTTCGCAACTCTCGATCTCGCGAGTTCGTGAGTCGAAGACCCTTGATTCATTTCCTCCAAACACCGATACCTGAGATGCGATATGGGTATGGCTCCCTCCTCGCTAGCGCCTGCTACACATGACCGTAGGCTAGGGCTAAGTGCTAGCACTTCTTCGCCAACTCGCGACTTCGCGAGTTGGAGTGCTGAGCCTTCGTGCTCCTCCTTTGTGAATTCTGAAATCGCGAATTACTATATTCTCTGGGCCCACAACACAGCTGTTGCCCTTGACCATAGTGGCACGTGGTACATTCAGGAGGGTCCACGTCATCTTCGGTGACGTCTTCAGGTCCCACCACTCTCGCCTGTATTCTCGACTCACTGGCACGTGGTACACATTCATGCGCCCACATCCATTCCAAGCAAAATCCAACGGTTAGGTCCCCTCTCAGATCTACGACGCAAATCTTTTCGGCATTTTAGGGTTTTCGGGCATAGGGAGTTCGTGCACCCCACATCTCGAACTTCCATTTGCCGAAATCCCAAAAAAATACGGTTTACTCCTCCGCTGAATCGAACGGTCAAATCCCTTCCTACAGTCTACGGTGTAGATCGTTTCGGGATTTCGAGTTTCAGGTTTTTGGAGGTGTTCACCTCCCTCACGTCCCATCTCTCGACTTTGCGAAATCCGAAAGGTTTCACGACTAACTCGAGCGCGACTCCACTAGATCTAACGGTTGAGCCTTCCTCCCAGATCTACCACGTAGATCTCCATGGTTTTTCGGGTTTTCGGGATTTCGCGTATCACGATTCCCACACTCCTGTGCATTTCAAAAGGGATTTTAATCCCTGCACACATTTTCCAGATCCGTCGGTCACGAGGGTTCACCTTCCCTCTCGAACAGATCCTAAGGCTCCATCACTATTGGTGTGGAGTCCTCTCTCCCTGTGGCCATACACCACACCCGCTACGGTTTCACAACACCGCTATACCTCATGAGCTTAAAGGCACGGTCAAGTAGCTCCTTGACACTCTGGACCATACCAGGGTCCAAAATTGGTCCTCCAGACACAATTTCTCCTCTCACCCTCGGTCCAAAGACCACTCCACTGGCCCATCTAGGCTCAATGTCGAAACCTTGGCTCTGATACCAATTTGTAGCACCACCTTTCGGTTACCAAGGCTTAATCGCTCTTAAATAAAACTATAACACCACATTGTACATAGCTCATACCAACATTATAGTAATAACATGCATTTAATCAAGAAATTAAATTAAACTCAGAGTAAACATAAGATTTACTGCTATAATCAACAATCAATAGTATTGACATTAAATTGATATACACATCGGAATACATGAATAAACATCATCTGATACTTATCTTCGAAACAGTGGTAGATTCCACCATCCACGTGCAGGCCTTCCACAAACCTCCCAGCCTTAGACCGCACTACTCATCAGCTCAGCAGTAGGTCAACCCTGAGCTAGGACTAAGCTCCACCCCAAGGTAAGGAATCCTAGGCTAGGCTGAGGTTACAGGGAAAACACATAGTCACGAGGAAGGAATTCTCTCCTAGGAACCACTCATGCTCACTGCCCACAGACTCTCCTTCCCCACATGCCTATTCCACCCCAGGACTATGCACCTTCTCTGTCACCTAGACAGTCCTTCGACTGCTAACCTCCCTTGCCTTGGGTTACAGCAACAGACCGGACCAAAAGTCTCCGAGCTCTGTGGCAGCTACAGGGTTCCTTCCAGGAGTTCCCTCCTTCCTCTGTGCACTCTCTCACTTGGAGAGAGTCGCTCACAGGCCAAGCAACTTGTTCTTCCAATTCAACCACCTCTCTCTCCTGGAGAGAGTGTTGAACAAACTGGCCAACAAGCACCACGCAGTCCAGCACTGCGTGGCCACAACAACCGACGGGAAAACAGACACGGGCTTTCCAACTGGTTCAACAATGGCGAATGGACTCACGGATATGGCTTCGAACAAGACTCCACACATAGGCTCGATACTCAGACAGAGGATGTTTCGGCTTTTTAGCATCAACACACAGGCTTCAGGATCAGTGGATTTACGGGGTATCTCTTGCAGAGGTCGGATGGGATGTCCCCTTCAGAAAATCGGGAAGCATGGAGAAGAGCCCCTCTCACGACTCATCTTGGTCGTTTATTTGCATGCACCAGGGTTGACACTTGTCACCCTTGGAACTACATGTGTTCCATCAGCATGCATCCACTTTGCACGTTTTCCCCTTGCCAGGAACTTAGGATAAACTACATAAAATGCACATGTTCTTTGGAATAATAATAAAATATTATTCCCAAGGCTTAAGCCCCCTAGTCTTAACACTTAGCCCCTTTTCCCACCTTCCAGCCCCTAATCCGTTGCCCTCTCTATGGATGCTCAGTCCCCCATCACTCATTCATTGTGTCGCCCTGCACGCGGCGGTGTTTATATTTTATTATTGTGCTGCATACATATAAGTACAAAATCAGGTCCATGGCCTACAACCCTTAGGCTCTCTCTTTGGCCTAATAATCACATAAGCCCATCGGCTTATACAAACTTGGCTCACCAGCCTATAACACATATTTACAATTCATTTCATACATCAGACTTACAAAGGGCTCGACCTTGGGGACACTACAACTTAACTCTAAGGAAATATTATAATATATTTCCTAAAATACTAAGGTTTGGATATAACTTATGTTTTCTTAATTTCCTTTGGGGAGAGGAACGAACTACAAGTGGAGAGGAATGAGATTCCTGGAGGGCCATGTGTCAATCTTGGTGCATGCAGTTATATGTGGGAAAGTTAGTTCATTTTGGGGGTTCCTTCCATTCTTGCCACCCTTCCCATGCACTCATGCATTCAAGCTGGGAGCCATTGCCTCTATTGTTGACCTTTGATCATGCATGTACCTTTGAAACTCGCATGCATTTTTGGATCCATATCCTGTATTTTCCTGTGATGAATGGAATCTGTATTCCTCCTGGATGGCACAACGCACCCGTACCTACCCGAGTCTGTGCTAAACTTGTCTATTATGAGCAATGCGTATTCCAAACCTGAAGGCTATTGCTGCTGCCATCTTCTGTGTCCTTACTGTTTTCGGTTGCTGCCTTCACCTGAGCCTGTTGTTGGTTGACTAGGAGCGGGAGTGAAGAGACAGGTTGTAGGCTCATGGATTGAAGAAGCAGGTTCTTAGGCCTGTGAGAAACTCTCTCCAGGTGAGAGAGTTTGTTGGGAAAGAAGAAGCAAGTTGTCAAGCCTGTGAGCAATTCTCTCCAGGTGAGAGAGGTTGTTGGGGAAGTGATTTCTCCTGGAGGGAGCTCAACTGTAGCTATAGTGCTATGAGAATTCCTGTCTGACTTGTTGTTGAAGCCCTAGAAGGGAAGTGGGGCAGCCAAAGGATTGTTGAGCAGAGAAGGGGAACACTTCCTAGGGTGGGACATACATGTGGGGAATGAGAGACTATGGGTTGTTAGTGTGGGTTGGCTCCTGGGACGAAATCCTTCCTGTTGACTGTACAACTTCCTGTTGTTTCAGCCTAGCCTAGGAATCCCTTTACTCGGGTGGAGTTTAGTCCCAGCCCGGGGGTGACCCACTGCTGAGAGTGATGAACAACATAGTTTAAGGCTAAGAGGTTCGTGGAAGGTCTGCACGCAGTTGGTGGCCATTTATCAAAAGATAAGTACCATTCATGTGTTGATTTGCATGTTGTGTATTTGGACATGTCTTCTATTTATGAGTAACTGCCTGTATATGTTGTATGTGTAGGCTTACTGTTATTTCCGCATTAATCTTTGTATTAGCAGAATATATTGTATGTTTTATGTTTTATATATATACAGATGGTATTGTTTCTTTTTATGGAGTTGGCATGAGCGACCTGTATAGTCGAGTATGTTACAATGTATGAAGTTCCGCAAGAGTTTTTGTGTGCCATAGCCCGCTCGATCTATAGCTGGGTATGTTACAGATCAAAGCATAATCAAAGTAGTGTCAGAGGTGGCGTGGCTCGGGCCCTAGGGAGGCCATCTACATTACAATATAGTATCAAAATTGAGAAAGAGTGGTTCTACGAGGTATCACGACCCAACCTAGATGGTTGGGGTGTTATAATAATTTAATATAATTTATATTTTTCCAATAATTTAACATACCATATTAATAATTTGATTGTAGTGATAAGTCACTTGTGGCGTGGAGGAAAAGTGTTATTAGGTATAGGTGTTACTAGAATAGTAATAGTGAAAGTTGCTTTCAAGACTTGTCAAGCTAAAGACAAAAAGTAATGCACCTCATATAAAATTTTAATAACTTGATGTGTAGAGTTGGGATTTTAAAGTATAATTGCTAGAACAAATAACTTTACACAACTTGTATACCATATTTTACTTATTTCTATGTTGTTTGAACATACGCTAAGATAAATAATCACATAATAGTTTTAAGGAAGGACGTGGACAATTGTGCTTATCTACATACAAATTAAGAAATTGGCCAAATATTTAAGATTTTAATTAGAAGGTACAATCTTTAACAAATTGTTAGCATTGTTTTTTACTATTAAATAGATAGTGAGTAATTTTTTAGTATTGCTTTTTATTATATTGTTTTTTTATATTAATATTTGTTTTCATAATTTTTTTTCCTAATAATTGATTTATTTTGGAAATAGTTGTGTTCTATTTTTCTTTCTTAGTATTAATTTTTTCTCAATATTGAAAATGAGGATTAGTTTTTTTAGTCCATGTATTCTTTATGAAATGAGAATTGGTTTATTTAGAGACTTAGAGCTTAAAAAAAAGAAAGTAAGAGGTTTACAATCAATACATCTAACACGTGTCAACATGAAAAGGATAGAAACCTTACTATGTTGAACTTGAAGTTACATAACACAAAATGTTTCATGATCTAGTGCTTTGAGTTTTTTACATTGCCCAAAACATAGTGGAAGCAACACATTGCATGCTATCAGGCTTGAAGGTGAAGAAGCCACATTGACCTATTCATTTGAATAGGTATCCAAATGGTTGGTATATAAATCTCATGAATGAGGTGACATCTATGCATAACCTAATTCTTGTCTTTGGAATGTTCTAAGTCCAACCTATGCCAATCGACTAAGGCAATGGACGACATCATGATGGATATAATTTGGAGGATGGCTTTGGGACATATCAATCTCGATGTAGACCTCGATTTTGCTTCACATACTTAACATTGCTAATTTTTTGTACTAGGATTTATTATGTGTAGGTGAAGGAATCCCATTTAATTCAATTTAACTAGTTTGAATGCTATTTACTTTGAAAATGGATACCATTTTTTTTCATACAAATATTAGATAATTGTGAAAAGAAAAATATTGATATTATTTTTTTTTTGTAACTAGGCTTATTATGTGTAGGTAAAACAATCCCATTCAAGTATAATTACTCACTTGATTGAAGATACATAATAGGAACTATAATAGATAAAGCAATCCCAAGGCATTGATAATAAAAATATTTGATAATTGAAAAAACAACACTGCCAGTGATTTACTAAATGAAAAGATATTACGAAAACCCCAGCCACCCAAACGCTTTGGTCGAGATAAAGTCTCCCAGCTACAAAGATGACAATGATTTGTATCACCACTTCCATTCCACAAAAAATTGTAGAGTAATTTCCTTAACTTATGTAGAATAGAAAGAGGGATTGATGCAAGAGATAACCAATAGACGGGCTGACTTTCCAGAACTGCTTTACATAGAGTATACCTACCCCCAGGGACAACCACCTATAGCTCCAATGCTTTATTTTCTTTTCAACTTTGGTAGTAGCCACATCCAGTCTTCATATTTTTGTAAACCCGCCTTCAATAAATATCCCAGATACTTGAATCCCACTAATAGATCTGAGAAGTTATATGGAAGAATTTGCTTGAAAGACGAAATTTCTGACTCCACAAGTCCATAATAATGAACAATCGATTTTAATTGATTCACCAAGCCTGAAACCGAACAGAATAGATGAACCGGTCTCTCGATTTCCTTCCATTCCTGCACTGAAGCATTTGTCAGTAGGAGAATATCATCTACAAATAAAATATGTAGAATTTTTGTAATTCTAGAGACTTTTATGCCTTTTATGATTCCTTCTCGCTGACTTGATTTTAATAACAGACTCAAACTCTCCATCACCAGAATAAAAAGTAATGGTGACAATGGACACCCCTGACGCAGGCCTCTACCACTTCTAAAGAAATCAGTTGCCTCCCCATTGACTAAAACTGCAAAGGATGCAGAATTCACGCACGCCATAATCCAATTAGTCATATGCAGTCCAAAACCGTCTTGTATTAGAACCATTCTAAGAAAATCCCAATTAATGCAATCGCAAGCTTTCTGCAAGTCAAGTTTTAGACTGAGGGATTTTATATTTTTCTTCTTAATATTGTGAATGCACTCATGTGCAGTACCAATTGCATCGTGAACTGATGTCCCTCCAAGAAGCCCAATTGTTCAACCGATAGTGTCCTTGATAAAATCAGTTTTATCCGATTGGCAATCATTTTTGAAATAACATTATAAACCAGGTTGCACAGTGATATTGGCCTGTAGTCCCCGAATTGTTGTGGTTTATTTATTTTGGAAATCAATGCTAAAAAGGTTGAATTAATGCTTCCTGCTATGTGCCCACAAGACCGGGCTTCCTCCACCATCGCCAAAAGGCCCTTGCTCACTAAATCAAAGAAGTGTAAGAAAAATTCCACCGTCCAATCATCAGGCTCAAGGCTTTTTTCTTTTTTAAACAAAGATAATATCGATTTCGATTCCATTAATGTTATGGGCTTATAGAGATCTCTCGCTTCATCCTCATTTAACATCTTTGTGAACTGGCTAGCCACTCCAACCTGATCTGTTGATATGACTGGAAATGAAGACTTAAATAAATTCTTGAAATAATTAACTGCCTCTTCAGCTATAACTTTTTGGCCTTTATCAATAGTTCCCGAAACATCACATACCTCCCATATATATTTTCTATTTCTCCTATGGTTAGCAAATTGATGAAAGAATTTATTATTTTGATCTCCGCTTTGGACCCAAATGGCTCGGCTTCGAATACGCCACAGGTCCTCCTGGGATTTAAGAAGTTTGTTCCTTTCAGATTCTAGTTTAATGAGATTTGACTCCACCTCCAGAAGAATTGAACCCTCCGAGAGTCTTTGCAAATAGTGCTTGATGTTTCCTTCCAACATATCCAGAGCCTTTGTATCCCCATCCCTTAAATATTTTGCCCATCTTTTTGTGATAGCTTTTAGATCCTTTAACTTCCAGATAAAACGATGCCGACAGTCTCCTTCTTGTAAAAACTTCTGTTTATTCCACAACTTGTACACTAGATCATTATAATCATTTTCTCATAACCACTGTGAATGGAATTTAAATGGGTATGCTTTGGGGAAGATGGTGTTCTCCATCTGCAAAAAAATTGGTGCATGATTCGAAACATAAGGAAATTCCACCCATGTTCTATATAATCTGATCTTCAGGGGCAGGTCCTCCGATACCAAAAACCTATCCAATCTCTTAGCAATCGAATCAGTACCCGAGCGATCATTACGCCAAGTTGGGACTAACTTGTCAGGTTGAACATCAATAAGTTTATGGGTTTGAAAAAGAAATTTAAAGAAATCTGCAAGTTGACTCGAAGCTGCAAAACCTCCCCAAACTTCGCCAGTTGATACCTCCCCAAATTTTGATAACTTGATATGTTGAGTTGGGATTTAAAGTATAATTGCTAGAACAAATAACTTTACACAACTTGTAATCAATACCATATTTTACTTATTTCTATGTTATTTGAACATACGCTAAGATAAATAATCACATAATAGTTTTAAGGAAGGACGTGAACAATTGTGCTTATCTACATACAAATTAAGAAATTAGCTAAATATTTAAGATTTTAATTAGAAGGTACAATCTTTAACAAATTGTTAGCATTGCTTTTTACTATATTAAATAGATAGTGAGTAAGTTTTTAATGTTACTTTTTACTATATTATTTTTTTTATTAATATTTGTTTTCACAAGTATTAATTTTTTCTCCATATTGGAAATGAGGATTAGTTTTTTTTTTTATGTATTCTGTATGAAATGAGAATTGGTTTATTTAGAGAAGCTTAAAAAAAAGAAAGTAAGAGGTTGACAATCATACACCTAACAAGTGTTAACAAGAAAAGGTTAGAAGCCTCACTATGTTGAACTTGAAGTTACATAACACAAAATGTTTCATGACCTAATGCTTTGAGTTCTTTACATTGCCCAAAATGCCGTGGAAGCAACACATTGCATGCTATCAGGCTTGAAGGTGAAGAAGCCACATTGACCTACTCATTTGAATAGGTATCCAAATGGCTGATATAGAAATCTCTGAGGTGACATCCGTGCATAACCTAATTCTTGTTTTTGGAATGTTCTAAGTCCAACCTATGCCAATTGACTAAGGCAATGAACGACATCATGATGGATATAATTTGGAGGATGGCTTTGGGACATATCAATCTTGATGTAGACCTCGATTCTGCTTCACATACTTAACATTGCTAATTTTTTGTACTAAAATTTATTATGTGTAGGTGAAGGAATCCCATTTAATTCAATTTAACTAGTTTGAATGCTATTTACTTTAAAAATGGATACCATTTTTTTTTCCATATAAATATTAGATAATTACCAAAAGAAAAATATTAATATTAATTTTTTTTTTTGTAATTAGACTTATTATGTATACGTAAAGCAATCCCATTTAAGTATAATTACTCACTTGATTGAAGATACATAATAGGAACTATAAAAGATAAAGCAATCCCAAGACATGGATAATAAAAATATTTGATAATTGAAAAAACGACAATGATGTTAGATAATTTTTTTTAACCAAGTTTATTATGTATATGTAAAGCAATCCCATTTAAATATAATTACACACTTGATTGAAAATGCATTAAAAAAATTATAATAGAAATGTATAGCTCTTAAATTTATGAAAAAAACATATTTATTAAATTTGATTTTCAACCCAAAACAAAATTAATTATATTATATTTCATCTCTGCTCACAAAAATTAGTAACACAATGTCAAATTTTAAATTTAAAATAATAGTAAAAACAAATATTTATCCTTGTTTGATAATGCATATCTCACTATATACATTCTTACACATTATAATATTGATTGCTTAACTCGGAAAACACAGTGAATCAATAACTAGATTTTGCCAAACTAATCCATCCACCTATCCATCAATTCAAGCCGTTTATAACGCAAAAGTATTTATGATGGGTGGCATTCTTCCTTTTCACCGAAGTCCACGCGTGACAAGCCAAGCCAACAAATGCCTAATTCTGATCATCACCATCCATATCGAACCTGCCACCCACCCATCTTTCTTACTATTTTTGCGCACTGAATTCCCCTGTCTCTAACCAAGAACAGAAACAAAGAATCAACCGAGTTGCAGAATAGCTCATCAATGGCGAACCCGGGATTCAGTCTCCAATGACCCAAAGAAGAAAACGAGATTCAACACAGCCTCAAACATCCCTCCATTAAATACAAGACAATGGAGCCCATATGGAAACTGACATCCCTCGCAGAGCCTGCCTACCTGGTTCTGATCTCCACAGCTCTATTCGTAGTCTATGGATCAGCTTACAGGGCGCTGAATTATGAAAAAGACATGGAGCGCCATCGAGATTTCTCTGAAGCCTCGATCACCCTGGACAGCTCTCAGGCTGTGATGATACCCATTGCCAGCTCCTTCACCCTCATTCTCATGTTCTATCTCTTCTCTTCCATGTCCAACATCATCACAGCTTTCACCTGCATAGCTTCAGCTTCGGCTCTCACATTCTGCTTGACTCCTTACATGTGCTACATCAATTCTCAGTTGGGTTTCATGGATCCAATAATTGCGCGCTTCTGTTCTTATTGCTTCACCAGAACGCAATGCATATTGGTACTTATGAGCTCAGTTCTGGTTATCGGATGGCTTGTATCAGGACACTGGCTGTTGAACAATCTGTTGGGGATTTCTATTTGCATTGCCTTCGTCAGCCACGTCCGGCTTCCCAATATAAAGATCTGTGCTCTGCTGCTAGTTTTCTTGTTTGTGTATGACATCTTTTGGGTTTTCTTCTCGGAACAGTTCTTTGGGGCCAATGTTATGGTTTCGATTTCTATTTGCATTGCCTTCGTCAGCCACGTCCGGCTTCCCAATATAAAGATCTGTGCTCTGCTGCTAGTTTGCTTGTTTGTGTATGACATCTTTTGGGTTTTCTTCTCGGAGCAGTTCTTTGGGGCCAATGTTATGGTTTCGGTTGCAACTCAGCAGGCCTCGAACCCGGCCCATACAGTGGCCAATTCTCTGAATCTTCCCGGGTTGCAATCCATATCCAAGAAGTTGGAGCTGCCCGTGAAGCTTGTTTTTCCCAGGAGTTTGTTGGGCGGTCCAATGGGGGGCGGCTCCAGAGCAGAATTTATGATGCTGGGTCTTGGTGACATGGTAAGTCTGCTTCTTTTCCTTGAAATAATCGTGGGAAAATTTGTATATGTTAATCTGCCCAATGAATGTTGAAATCAACACAAGCCAAAAATCGTTGCAGTTGCATGAACAGTGAACACAATGTCTGGTGCCCGATCATAAGTTCGCTTAATTGCAAAAGATACAAAGATACCTTTACCAACACCCATGATAAAAGTTTGAAATTCTGGGATGTGAGTGCAAAGTTGGAGGCATAGTAATAATTCAAGAGGCTTGCTGTTGGTTTTATGACACAAGTAGGTGAATTTTTCTGTTTTTTCTCCCACCGAGGAGAGGATAGGAGAGGAGTAGAAACTATTCCCACATAACATGTCCCACAGAGTAAGAAGGGAAAGCTGAGCAAGCAAGCATAATCAACAATCAACCATTATGTTAGTTGGAGACACCACTCTTTTGTGGCTACCCTTATTGGCATAAGGATCATAGTATGTTGGGGCTTATATGCAGTGGCGTCCCAGCTGTCACAACGAATGTGGGATAACGGAGAGAAGATTTTATAGTTGTAGAAGCTATTCCAAGATGCCACAAGATAGGTGTATCCCATTGTTGTTTCACACACACACCTCTATATAATATAGAGTTCTCTCCATGGCTTGAAAAGTCCAGATTATGTACAAATTGATTGATGAGACTTAGTTCCCAGTGGATCTGTTACATTTGTATATTATTTCCTTTTTACTTCAAATTTTGTAGTTCACCACTTCATTGTAATTATGCACATTTTATTGGTGGCTTCGTCAAAGATAATCACTCACCCAAATATGTTTTTTAAAATTGTAACACTAGGAGGCTTAATCAAAGATCTCTCCATCAATTTTGTACTTATCTGAATACCCAATACAACTAATATAGACTATAGAGGTCTGTATAGTTTGACAATCTCCTCTTATGCTTGCATACTTGCCTTTTGGTTTTCTGCCTTGTAGGTTAATATTTTGCATTGTTGTTATTGTGTTCATATCAGTTGGTATTAGAATCTAAAGATTAGGGATTTTTTAGTGTTTTGCAGTTTCAGTCTCCTAGGGATCTTTTATGCTTGAGATTCTTCTTAATCTGTCAACTCCAAGTGGTTGAAGTGGTTTATAGGCATCTTCACACTTTCCTTTTATGTCTTCAGGCCATTGACACATAGGTAACCCATTATTGCTTGGACTTTTCCCTCAAATTTCTGCATTCTCACACTTTTTTGCAACATTCTACAATTTTCCTATAGTCGTGATTCCTACCTGTTAGTGACTCATGGTCCATGCGTTCTTCTCCCTATGACAAGTATATTGTGAGTCCCTACACACTTGCTATTGGAAAAAAATTGTATTGTAGACTAGAGTCACGACAATGTTGATTCAACTTGTTGTACAATCAACAATTGTGATTTTTTACTTGTGGGGCCAATACCACCACTGCTACCCATTATTTTCTATATTCCAATTCTAGATTGACATAAATTATATTTTGTATTGCACCATGGCTCCTCATCACTGTTCTAGAAACTCCGATGGTTCACAAGAATCCACCCTTGCTTAGTTCTTAGCAGAGCAAATGTAGGAGCAACAACATCAATAGAGCCAACTCTTGATAGAACAACTTCTTGTGCAATAACAACAACATAATGAGCTTCAAGCCAAATGATGCAAGAAAAGATAGGCATGTTCAAGTAGCTAATCACCACACAACACTGTATCTTGCAAAAACAACAACTTCCATTGCAATAACACAATATTTCCACAAGTATCCCTTTGCTCAAATCTTAGTAGAGAAAACGCAGGAGCAACAACATCAACATAGCCAACTCTTGATAGAGCAACTTGTTGCGCAATAACAACACAATGAGTTTCAAGCCAAATGATGCAATACATGCTAGGACATGCTAGGCATGTCCTAGCAGCTGATACCACGACACCGGATCTCGCAGAACAAATGCCATTACAATAACACAATATTTCTACAAGTATGCCCATTGCCCATTAGTCCTTCAAGTTGGACATGTTATCACACAAACTCGCACTTACAGAGATAAAGTCCGAAAGCTCCAGTGCAATCCGGTGTAAATAAGAGGGAGGCCACTGTCACCTCGGTCCTCACCAATCGTCTTTCGCTTTAGGCTGACTCTTCTCCGGCTCAAGGGGGTTTCCTTGGGTTAAGATTGCTAGGACTTGGGGGAATGGAGTTCAAGGTGATGTGAAGAGCGGGTCCAAGCAAAATGGTTTTGGTAAGCTTTAGGGTATAGAAGAAAGTGGTTGGAGGTTTGGAGATCAGTGTCTTTTTATTGGGAATATGGAGCCCATGTAACAACTTCATTGGAGGCCAAGGGCAAAAGAAGACTTGAAGATCTACCCTAGATTTATCCCCTCATAAGCCTAGGTCAAATCTTCTAGGAAAGTAAACCCTAGAGTTTATCCCCTCATAAACCCTAGGTGCCGTCCTACTTCAAGAGCTTATAGCACAAGAACCAGTGGAACTAGGTCAAATATTATAATTTATCCTCTCATAAACCCTAGATTTCAACCTCAAGACAAGATTAGGGGGATGTCCACTCACAATCCCTAATCTTGACCTTGTATGCTTCAACAAATTAAGATGGATAAATCAAGGAAGGGGATGACCACTCTCAATCCTTCCCTAGGGTTTCTAGCAAAAATCATTCAAGGAAACAAGATAACATGCAACTTATCACCCCTTTGATAGAGCACTCACTTAAGTACCATGAACAAACATAAATTCTTGGAAAAGAACCCTTACTAGACCAAGTTGTTATGCACAAGGAAAACCCTATTTTCATGAAACATCCACTAGATCAAGAAAAACATCCACTAGATCTCCTCAACAAAACTTCACTGTTCTTCCATCCATAGCACAAATCCAAGACAAGATTTTCCAACAAATTTCAGAAAATTTCAGACCTCCTAAGGGATTTTTCCCTTAAGTTGTGATGATCAAATGAGAGGAAGTACACCTCTATTTATAGAGGAGGTGGGGGGGTTTAAGCTAAAATCCTCTATTCTAGCCTATGGAGGGGCAAAAGGTACTCTTAAACAATTAATTAATCAAAAATACAAATCAAAGGGCCTTTTCTGCCACATATATAATTTTGAAGGGGCATGACCCTTTTAGGGTGATCTATCCCCATAAATGATGGGAAAGGTGGGGGGCTTTGGTGCAGCATCCAGCCTCCAAAGGCCCTTCAAAGCTCCTCTTCCTCCACAAAATCAGCAAACACCATCAGCAAGTGTTCTCCATGGTGGGCAAATGGGCTTCAAGACACAATGTCCAGACTTAAAAGGTTTTAAATACTGGATCCCCCTACAACCAAGTCTTCAAAAGGTGGGCACAAAAACCCCTGAAGCATCCAAATCAGCTCACCATGTTCCCTTTTACATCAACATTCGAATCTATAGTAGGTCGGCCCTACAATTTAACTTTAAATCCAAGTACAGCCATACTAAGTCAGCTCTGTATTTAATTCTTGTTGAGGTCGGCCCTAATGTTTACACATACCCAGGTCGGCTCAGCACAATTATTCCAGCGCTTAAATGTGTGTGTATATATATATATCACAACTCACAAAGACCATAGGTTAGGGGTCCTCTGCAATTTCTGCATTTACTCGGTCAAGTCATCATGTACAGAGATCTCTGTTCTATGCGCTGTCTTAGCCTCTCTTTCATCAAAGCTGGAGCAATTTTCTGCAATGTTCTTAGGGAGACTGTGTGAGAGAGTAGCTCTCCTTTTCCCCCAAAGTGTGGATCATTTTCAACAGATAGACATTTCAATTTAAACGAGTACCCATTCCTGAAATATTGACAGCTGCAACTGATTTCCTTCTTCAGCATCCTTATTGCTATGTTCTTCAAGAGACTCATGATATTCCATGAATATTCCTCCAATTGGTGTAGCTTTTGACTGCGAGCTTCATCCATTCCAGTGCCATTAAGAGTGGAAACAATGCTGTCCAATGCGACTTTTTGTTTGTCATCTTTCCCAGAATCCCCAAATATATTATCGGTACCAGAAGAGTAATTCAAACCAAGTCCCTTAAGCTCTGCCTTGTCCTCTGCATCAATTCCATCATCTTTCATGGTCACTAGAACGCCCAGAATCAACACTTTTGCTGTCTGCTAGGTCAGCTTTTCTAAAGGATCTGTTTGCATCTTCAGATCTGCTTGCAGGAAAAGAATCTCCCAATGCTAAACCCTGTGCTGAGGTATTTGCATTAGAGATAATGCCTAAAGCCCACATATCTAAGTTATTGTTGTTAATCACAATGCATATCTCACTTCTCTGATTCATCAACGTCATCTGATACTCAGTCTTGAAAGGTTTGGATTCATAAATCTGCTAATTTGTTTTCAGAATGACCCACCTGGTCATCAAGGAGATCAGTGCACTTGAATGTCCCCTGTCTTGCAATTCTTGCTGCAGTAGTATCCACTTCAAGGGACAGTCCCTATGCAACAAGATTTAAATCAACATCTCAGAGTATTTGCTGAACAGACCCTTCTGTATAGATTCTGGACAGCAAGATGTATGACTCCTTTTAGTCCATGTTAAATTTATAGCAGCTGCAAGAGCCATTCTCCAGGAGGATGGCAAAGACCCTAGCTGAGATCTAGGGCCCCCAGTGCACTCCTGGGGTACTTGGTCTGGGACCAAACAGTCAGTGCCATGGCAAAAGACCTTTGTTAGGGCCCCCAGTATATGACTGGGGTTCTTGGTCTGGGACCAAGCAGTTAAAGCCCCTAGATATGTCTAGGGCCCCTGGACATGGTCCAGGGTACCTATGCCTGGGGCATGGGTTGATCCTTGGTCTTGTACCTTGGTGGATAAGACCCCAGAAATGTTCTGGGGCAATTTGATTCTTGATCAGGTATTTTGTTGGTGTATGACCGTCCTTGAAGGTGGGCATGACCACATGAGGGATGTATCCCATATGCAATGATGATAAAGTTAATAAGGTCACCTTGAATATGAATGGACAAGTATTGCCAGCAAGCTACCCCACCTAAACCCTCCTTCACCCTTGCTTGTGTTGGTTTGGGGTTTTTGTTTTTGTCTTAAGGGTTAAAGTAAAGTTTAAATTAAAATGTTAATTATAACATGTTATTTTTAATAATAATAATTTTAATTTAATTTCTATTATTTTTGCCCTAGCCTAAACTATAAATAAGCCTACCCTCTACCCTTCACAATATACTTTTATTTTATTGAGCTTCTAAGGTGTGCGGATCCTCTCTCTTTGCTGCAGCCCTCTTCTCATTTGCTGTTGGAGTACTTTTTGAAGTTGCTGCGGCCCCTTTGTGGTAACTGTTGTTGAGTTTTGTGTGGTGGCTCGACCCTTCTCTACTGTCCCTCTTGGCTCCCCTTGAGGACTGGTGTTGCTGCAGCTCCCCTTGAGAACTGTTGTGTTGCGGCTCCCCTTGAGGACAGGTGTGGTGTGGCCCCTTGAGGACTTTGCTGTAGTTGCTGCGGCTCCCCTTGAGGACTGGTGTTGCTGCGGCTCCCCTTGAGGACATTGCTGTGGTGCGTTTTGTGGTGTTTTCAGCCTTAATGTTTTTGTGAGTGCGGCCCTCCTTGCAACTGTCCATACCTGATCTGTTTTGAGCCACGGCCTCCTTTAAGCTACCCTTTTTGTGTGAGGGTTTTATCCACATAATTTTCTGTGTAAGGGTTTATCCACAGAATTTCTGTGTGAGGGTTTGGGTGACTGAAACTTACTGTTTGTGTGAGGGTTTGACTTTAGAAATGCCTGTGTGAAGTCCTTGTGGCCCTATCTCCTTGGTGGCAAGAAAGTTTATTCATCTCTTGGCAAGAGATCTATCCTACATGGTAGATCTATGAGCTGGACTTTTTCTGAGCATATTTCAGTGATCTACATTACCTATGTGTGGCTGCTCTCCTTCAGAAATTTGAGGTAAGGTCTTACAGTCAGATCCATAAATTGTCATTTACTTTCTGAAGTTTTTCTACTATCTATCTACTTGCAGAGATTAGATCAGTTTACTTGTTCAGACCTGGAAATTTTTGAGTTTGGTTCTTACACCTTGTTTCTGAAGTTTGGTATATTGCTCATGATCAGATTGTGTTTTATTTTTGAGTTTATATCTGTATAAGAATTACACCAGCATTATAGATCAGAATTAATGTTTATTCTAGATCTATTCTTTAGTTAAATATCTAAACTATTTTAGATCTGAGCACACATGTTTGTTTTCTCTGTTCAAGCAGTGTAGATTTGTTTTCTGGATATAAGATCTAGTTGTTATTCTCACCGATTTTAAAAAGGACACTTCTATTCTGCTTTATTGCCCTAATTCTAACATGGAATCAGAGCTAAGGGTGTGAAGAGAGCTCAAGGATCTAATCTTGAGCCTACACAGATCCACTTTGTTAGGGTTGTTTTGTAGATATCAGTCATCTAAACTAACTCAGATCTAAGCATGGCTTCTTCATTAGTTAAAGCTAAAGACAGACTTGTAGGGGCTGCAAACTTTAATGCTTGGAAATACAGAATAATAAACATTCTTGAAGAGAATGATCTAGAAGATTTTATCTCTAGGGAGATTGAAGAACCTACCACAAACATAGCAAGGGCAACATATAAAAGGAAACAAACCAAGGCTAAAAGAATCATTTTTGATTCTATCAAGGACAACATGATGCCCATCATTGGTCATCTAAGGACTGCCAACGATTGTTTTGATGCCTTGGCAAACCTCTATGAGAAGAAGGCACCTACTCAGAAAATAATTTTGAAGAAACAATTACGTACTTTGAAAATGGGAAAGGATG
>SNQJ01S0188283.1:18370-31848 GCA_010110895.2 Picea sitchensis | reverse complement strand
GAGGCATTTAATTTAGTTAATGCAGGTAGATAGGATTTATTTCTAGATTAGACCGTTTTAGATTTCGAGAGGGAAAACGGATATAGACACCCTCACTTGTACATTGTAACATTATTATCAAGGATCCAGAAGAGAAGAGAAAGTAGAGAACTTATGGAGAACACCCATATAGAGATGTTGAATTAATAGAATGAAATTCTGATTCAAATTCATGGCTGGTGTTGTTTCTTTGTGTATGTTGTTTAGGTGCTCATGAATGTTTATTTTCTAGTGATGCATTTGCTTTGTATATGCTGTGCATGTGATTTCAGGTTTTAGCTGAAGTCTGAAAAGAGAAGAGAATTAGTTTCAATTGTTTCTCTATCTTGAACCAGAGAATTCCTGCAAGGAGTGCAGTTGAATAGTCCGCAAGGAGTGCGTTGATAGAAGGTTTCATATAGAGATAACTTTTGTTCTAGTTACTAGAAGTGCAGATTTGGCACCGGAGCCCTGAAAGGCATACGTAGGCTAGAATAAGTCTCAGTTCCGAATCTAAGCAAAGAGAAATTAAAGACTGCTGCTGCAGGGAAATGCGCGGAGTTGAAGGGATTCAACACTTAGGAGCTGTTGAACGATTGCGCAAAGGGTGCACATAAAACCCTCTGAAGGAGTCAGAGTAGAGAAACTCAAGAGGCTTAGAACCTTTGTGGGTATTGTCAAAGAAGAGCATAAAAAGGGTGCTGAGAAGCATTTCCATGAAGAGTTTTAGCGCAGGCGTGGAAGGTAAGTGCGAGAGGAGCACTTAGTCATTTTAAGGATCCTCGAGGAGGAGGAATCGGTGGTCAGGATTCACAGAAGAGCTTGACAAAGTTCCGTCAGCCATCAGATGATGGGAAAGTTGCACAATATTTAAGCCCAGTGAACAAGAGAAGGAGTCAGCGAGTCATCGGGACTTGACTCATCGGAAAATCGAGGTTTCCGGTGACAAGAGAACTGTGACTGCAGGAGTCACGAAACTCCGAATCACGACGAACACAGCTATAGGGTCACCGCAGAAGACATGTGTCATCGAGGTTCGGGACTTGGAGAGCCTCATGAGTTTGTGTAACGAGAATCACAATTTCCCGAAACGCGATTTCTAGATCGCACGGAAGTTCGAGCCATAGGCACAGGAGAAGAGAACAGGTGTCAGAGAAGTCAACCTTTGCAGGGTCAACGCAAGGTGGCATCGGGAATCAGAGAATCGGGAAATTCGAGGGCGTGAGTTTCGCGCATATCCTTTCTGCGAAGTCCGTAACTCCGACGGGAATAGGCTGTGGTCTCGTGGAACGACAGGTCATATGCGGGAGGGGCTAACCTGAAGGGGTTTGGAGCAGAGAAAAGTGCCATCGCGAATCGGGGTTCGGAGGTTCGTGGTGCAAGCGAAGCGTGACATTGCATATGCCGATTTCCCGATAGGGAAATCCCCGACAGGAACGAATAAGTATCGGCATTTGAGAACCATCGGGTTTCAGGGTTTTGGTTAGCACGGGGAACGTGTCCATGAACTTCGTGATAACGCGAAACCCGATTTCCCGATAAAGCAAAGGGGAAAGCGCGGAAAAAAATTCTGTGGGTATTGAGAGGTCTCGACAAGGGATCGGAAGGACCTTGAAGTCCTTCGGGCCTAGAGCATAAGAAGGTCCTGAGGAGGAAAACGTGCTCTGTGGAGTGTGGTCTATGTCAAAGTGGTATCAGAGCGGGGAGTAACTCTTTGTTTTCTAGAACAGAGAGGGGGAACAATTCCACAATGCTACCCAAAAGAGAGAGACAGTCGCCTGATCCAGAGGACAGGGATGTGCGAAGAAGAGGTAGGCCGGCAGGAAATCCAGAGATGGAGAGACAGATGAGAGATCTTCGAGCAAGACTCGAGGACATGGAGACAACTCAGAGGCATGAAGTTGGTGCAGGGGATCTTAGTGATTCCGAAGTTGAAGAGGGAGCTGGACATGAAGAGGAGGTCACATCAGAAGATGCATCAACCGAACGGTTGATCAAAGCTATCGCCCGAATGAGTTCCAAGACAAAAATAGACATTCCAGTCTATGAAGGAAGTCTGGATGCAGAAGAGCTGTTGGACTAGATTCGAGCTCTTGACACCTACTTCGACTATGAAGACATCGAAGAGGATAAAAAGGTAAGGCGTGTTGTAACTAAATTAAAGGGGCACGCAGCATTATGGTGGGATGAGCTTCAGGCAGATAGACGTTCCAAGGGCAAACAAAAGATCAAAAGCTTGGATCGAATGATTGCAAAGATGAAAGCAAATTTCATCCCAAGGGATTATTAGATCACATTGTTCAGGAGAATGCAGAACCTGAGACAAAAGTTGATGATGGTAAAGGAGTATACCGAAGAATTCTACAAGCTCAATATCAGAGCAGGTCATCGGGAGAGCGATGATGAAAAGGTTGCCAGGTATATGAATGGCCTGAGGTATGAAATTCAGGATGAATTAAGTATGGAAACCATCCGAACAGTTGAGGATGCTTAACAGATGGCTGTGAAAGCCGAAGAGAAGATGAGCCGAAAGAAAGGACAGTGAGGGCGAGGCAGGAGTCAGCCCAGAGGCAAGACAGTTACCCAGGAGAAATATCAGAAGCCCAAGGAGGAATGGAAGAAACCTCAGGGTAAGGTTGAGAGAGGTGGAACCTCACAGCGAGGACCACATGTTGAACAGAAGGCGTAGCATACCGAGAAGGGTGGCAGTTATGCTGACGCAAACACCTTTACTCGTACTCGAGGTAGAGGAATAGGTCGAGGAGGAGTTATCACATGTTTCACATGTGGGAAAAATGGACACAAATCATTCAAGTGTCCAGAGAAAAAGAAGGACATTGGAGAAGCTCACATCACTGAAGCTCATAAGCGTGATGCTGAGACGGAAGATGCAAAAGGTGGAAGATCACTTGGAATGTATAAGGTCCTTTTGGCACCCGAGATAGAGGTGCAGGAAAATTTAGCTCAAAGGACCAGACTATTCAGAACAGCTTGCAAGACTAAGGACTGGAAATGCAAGGTTATCGTAGACAGTGGAAGCACGGATAATCTCATTTCAACCGAGATGGTGGAGAAACTGGAGTTGGAGATGACCGATCACCCGAGTCCATATAAAGTTTCATGGCTACAGAAGGGACATCAGGTGAGTGTCACTAAACAGTGCTTGGTTGAATTCAAAATAGGAGGATATAATGATAAGATTTTGTGTGATGTTATTCCCATGGATGTGTGTCATTTATTGCTGGGTAGACCATGGCAATATGACCGGAATGTGGTTCATGACGGGAGGATGAACACATATACGTTGGAGAAGGATGGGAGGACACACAGGTTTCTTCCGATAAAGGATAAGGAGGTGAAGTCGGAAGTAAGTAACACAATACTTCTCATGAGTTGGAAGGAGCTTCTTACAGAGATGGAGAAGAAGGAAGATCCAAAATTCTTTGTGGTCAGAAAATCGAGGATTGTTCTGACTAGCATAAGAGTAGATGATTTACCAGATGACATTCAAGAACTATTGGAGGAGTTCGCTGACATCATAGTGGACAAATTACCTCATTCATTGCCACCGATGAGAAGTGTGAGTCACCATATTGATCTCATACCAGTAGCCAGTTTGCCAAATAAAGTTCCATACAGATTGACGCCGCAGGAGAATGAGGAGGTCAAGAACCAGGTCCAAGATTTGTTGGACAAAGGATTAGTCAGAGAAAGTCTGAGTCCGTGTGTTGTCCCAACCGTGCTTAGTCCGAAGAAAGATGGAGGCTGGAGAATGTGCACCGACTCAAGAGTGATCAACAAAATTACCAGTAGGTACAGATTTCAACTACCAAGAATGGATGATCTGATGGATTGCCTGAGCGGGGCAAATTATTTTTCGAAGATTGATCTCAAGAGTGGATATCATCAGATTCGCATGAGGGAAGGTCATGAATGGAAGACAACATTCAAGACAAATGAAGGTTTGTACGAATGGTTGGTCATGCCGTTTGGTTTGACAAATGCACCAATTACATTCATGAGACTGATGAATGAAGTGTTGAAGGAATTCATTGGTAAGTTTGTCATTGTTTATTTAGATGACATACTGATTTTCAGCAAGACAAAGGATGAACATTTGAAACATTTGGCCATTGTGATTAAAAAGCTCCAGCAGGAGAAGTTGTTGATTAATATGAAGAAGTCCTCATTTATGAAGACAAAGCTCATTTACTTGGGGTTTGTCATTTCGGAGAATGAATTGAAAATGGATCCAAGTAAGGTGGAAGTGATTAAGAATTTGCCATCACCCAGAAATGTTTTTGAGGTGAGGAGTTTCCATGGTTTGGCTAGTTTCTACAGAAAATTCATTAGGAATTTCAGTGGAATTAGCGCAACAATGATGGACACAGTGAAGAAGCGGAATAAGTGTTTTCACTGGATAGCAGAGGCTGAAAAGAGCTTCAATCTGTTGAAGCGAAAGATCACAGAGCAACCAGTGTTAGTGTTGCCATATTTTCGGAAGACATTTCAGGTGAAATGTGATGTAAGTGGCTTTGCCATAGGAGCGGTCTTAAGCCAGGAAGTCAGACCAATTGCATATTACAGCGAGAAGTTGGATGAGGCAAAGGTGAAGTACTCCACGTATGATAAGGAATTTTATGCTGTCATACAAGCATTGAAGAAATGGAGACATTACTTGATCCCAAGGGTTTGTATTGTATAGTGATAATCATGCATTACAGTTTGTAAGTCAACAAGATAAGTTGAACCAGAAACATGCAAAATGGGTGGAGTATATGTAGAATTTTACATTTTTAATTAAGCACATTTTAGGGACTGCTAACAAAGTGGCTGATGCTTTGAGCAGGAAATGTTTGTTGTTGCAGGAGTTCCGAGTCAAAACCTTAGGTTTTGAAAATCTTAAAGACATGTATGCAGGTGATGCAGATTTTGCAAAGGCATATGAGGCAGCGGAGAACACAGTTCTCAGCGACAGAAGCCCATGGATAGATTATATGATTCATGAGGGATTGTTGTTCAGAGGAAATCAATTATGTATTCTGAAATGCTCCATGAGGGAGAACCTGCTAAAGGAGAAGCACAACGGCGGATTAGCAGGGCATTTTGGCCATGACAAGACATTCGCAAAGCTGAGCAAATCGTATTTTTGGCCAGGCATGCGAGCAGAGGTCAAGAGGTTTGTTGAAAGATGTCGAATTTGTTAGCATTCGAAGGGGAGAAAGTAGAATGAAGGATTTTATCAGCCATTGCCCATACCCGAGCAACCATGGGAGGCGATAAGCATGAATTTTGTATTAGGACTGTCAAGGACGCAGAGAGGAGTTGATTCCATCTTTGTGGTGGTGGACAGGTTTTCAAAGATGGCACACTTCATTCCATGGCAGAAGACCAGCGATGCGACTCACATCGCGAACTTGTTTTTCAAGGAGGTCATTCGACTCCATGGATTGCCAAGAAGCATAGTATCGGACAGGGATACAAAATTCATAGGGCATTTTTGGAGGACGCTATGGAAAAATCTAGGAAATAACTTGGCATTTAGTTCAGCTTATCACCCACAGACAGATGGACAAATAGAAGTGGTCAACAGAAGTCTGGGAGACTTATTAAGGAGCCTGGTGACAGAGCACCATAGCAGCTGGGACAATGTGTTGCCACAGGCAGAGTTTGCTTACAATGACTCTGTAAACAGGAGCATAGGTAAAAGTCCATTTGAGATTGTATATGGAAGGGAGCCGAGGGGAGTATCTGAACTCAGGGATTCAGAACAGACTGCTACTAGCAACGCAAGTGCTGAAGAATTTGCAGAGGCAATGAAAGAACTTCACAACAGGGTGAAGTAGCGACTGATTGATTCAAATCAGGAATACAAATGCAGGGAGGATCAACATTGAAGACAACTTCCATTTGAAGTTGGTGATCCAGTTCTGGCACATTTGAGAAAGGAAAGGTTGCCAAGGGGAACATACAACAAGCTAAAGATGAAGAAAATTGGGCCATGTAGAGTCCTGAAGAAACTGGGTGAAAATGCTTATGAGATTGAATTGTCGGATGACATCAGAATATATCTGACATTCAATGTCTCAGACTTATATCCATATAAAGCTGAGGAAGTAGGAGCTGGAAATGATGAGCAGCCAGAAGTCCAATGGCGGAAGCAGATGCCGATTGCAGAGAAGACGTAGATGGAGCGTATATTGGACAAGCGAGTAGATAAAAAGACCAGGAGGAAATAATACTATGAGTACCTGGTCAAATGGAAGAATCACCCAGTGGAGGATGCCAGCTAGGAGACAGAAGAAGAAATTCAAAAGCATGGATAGACCGTGCAGGAGCTCATGGACAGGAGCCCATGAAATCTTTCAAGCCAAGGAGTATAATGCAGGAGCATAGACCATGACAAGCGAGCCAGCATGGAAGGAAATGAACAGCTGGACAAGCCAGCAGAAAGTTTTTGAATTTTCATTCAAGAAGATGCGTCAATGTATAAATGCACCATTTATGAAAGCACCTTTTGTATATTGTATCAGACCTCGAGCCATACGCTCTTGTATGAAGTAGATAAGGAGTCATTTAATTTAGTTAATGTAGGTAGATAGGATTTATTTATAGATTAGACTGTTTTAGATTTCGAGAGGAAAAACAGATATAGACACCCTCACTTGTACATTGTAACATTATTCTCAAGGATCCAGAAGAGAAGAGCAAGCAGAGAACTTGTGGAGAACACCCATGTACAGATGTTGAATTAATAGAATGAAATTATGATTCAAATTCATGGTTAGTGTTGTTTCTCTGTGTATGTTTTTTAGGTGCTCATGAATGTTTGTTTTCTGGTGATGCATTTGCTTTGTATATGATGTGCGTGTGATTTCAGGTTTTAGCTGAAGTCTGAAAAGAGAAGAGAATTAGTTTCAATTGTTTCTCTATCTTGAACCAGAGAATTCCTGCAAGGAGTGCAGTTGAATAGTCCGCAAGGAGTGCGTTGACAGAAGGGTTCATATAGAGATAAATTTTGTTCTAGTTCCTAGAAGTGCAGATTTGGCACCGGAGCCGTGCAAGGCGTGCGCATGCTAGAAGAAGTCTCAGTTCCAAATTTGAGCAAAGAGAAATTAAAGACTGTTGCTGTAGGGAAATGCACGTAGTCGAAGGGATTCAACACTTAGGAGCTGTTGAACGATTGCGCAAAGGGTGCACATAAAACCCTCTGAAGGAGTCAGAGAAGAGAAGCTCAGGAGGCTTAGAACCTTTGTGGGTATCATCAAAGAAGAGCACAGAAAGGGTGCTGAGAAGCATTTCCACGAAGAGTTTTAGCGTAGGCATGGAAGGTAAGTGGGATAGGAGCACTTAGTCCTTTTAAGGATCCTCGAGGAGGAGGAATCGGTGGTCAGGATTCACAGAAGAGCTTGACAAAGTTCCGTTAGCCGTCAAATGATGGGAAAGTTGCGCAAGATTTAAGCCCAACGAACAAGAGAAGGAGTTAGCGAGTCATCGGGACTTGACTCATCGAAAAATTGAGGTTTCCGGTGATAAGAGAACTGTGACCGCAGGAGTCACGAAACTCCGAATCACGACGAACACAGCTACAGGGTCACCGCAGAAGACAAGTGTCATCCGGGTTCGGGACTTGGAGAGCCTCGTGAGTTTGTGTAACGGGAATTGTGATTTCCCGATCGCACGGAAGTTCGAGCCATAGGCACAGCAGAAGAGAACAGGTGTCGGAGAAGTCAACCTTTGCAGGGTCAACGCAAGGTGGCATTGGGAATTGGAGAATCGGGAAATTCAAGGGCGCGAGTTTCGCGAATATCCTTTCCGCGAAGTCCGAAACTCCGACGGGAACAGGATGTGGTCTCGTGGAACGAAAGGTCATATGCAGGAGGGGCTAACCTGAAGGGGTTTGGAGCAGAGAAAAGCACCATCATGAATCAGGGTTCGGAGGTTCGTGGTGCCAGCGAAGCGCGACATTGCATATGTCGATTTCCCGATAGGGAAATCCTCGACAAGAACGAAGAAGTATCGACGTTTGAGAACCATCAGGTTTTGCGGTTTTGGTTAGCATGGGGAATGTTTCCATGAACTTCGCGATAATGCGAAACCCGATTTCTCGATAAAGCAAAGGGGAAAGTGCGAAAACAAATTCTGTGGGTATTTAGAGGTCTCAACAAGGGATCGGAAGGACCTTGAAGTCCTTCGGGCTGAGAGCATAAGAAGGTCCTGAGGAGGCGGACGTGCTCTGTGGAGTGTGGTCTGCGTCAAAGTGGTATCAAAGCGGGGAGTAACTCTTTATTTTCTGCGACAGAGAGGGGGAACAATTTCACCATGCTACCCAGAAGAGAGAGATAGTCGCCTGATCCAGAGGACAGGGACGTGCGAAGAAGAGGTAGGCCGGCAGGAAATCCAGAGATGGAGATACAGATGAGAGATCTCCGAGCAAGACTTGAGGAGATGGAGACAACACAGAGGCGCGGAGTTGGTGCAGGGGATCTTAGTGATTCCGAAGTTGAAGAGGGAGTTGGACATGAAGAGGAGGTCACAGCAGAAGATGCATCAACCGAACGGTTGATCAAAGCTATCGCTCGAATGAGTTCCAAGACAAAAATAGACATTCCAGTCTATGAAGGAAGTCTGGATGCAGAAGAGTTGTTGGACTGGATTCGAGCTCTTGACACCTACTTCGACTATGAAGACATCCAAGAGGATAAAAACGTAAGGCATGCTATCACTAAATTAAAGGGGCACACAACATTATGGTGGGACGAGCTTCAGGCAGATAGACGTTCCAAGGGCAAACAAAAGATCAAAAGCTGGGATCGAATGATTGCAAAGATGAAAGAAAAGTTCATCCCAAGGGATTATCAGATCACACTGTTCAGGAGAATGTAGAACCTGAGACAGAAGTTGATGACGGTAAAGGAGTATACCGAAGAATTCTACAAGCTCAATATCAGAGCAGGTCATCGGGAGAGCGATGATGAAAAAGTTTCCAGGTATATGAATGGCCTGAGGTATGAAATTCAGGATGAATTAAGTATGGCAACTATCCGAACAGTTGAGGATGCTTATCAGATGGCTCTGAAAGCCGAAGAGAAGCTGAGCCGAAAGCAAGGATAGCAAGGGCGAGGCAGGAGTCAGCCCATAGGAAAGACAGTTACCCAGGAGAAATATCAGAAGCCCAAGGAGGAATGGAAGAAACCTCAGGGTAAGGTTGAGAGAGGTGGAACTTCACAGCAAGGACCACATGCTGAACAGAGGGCGCAGCATACCGAGCAGGGTGGCGGTTATGCTAACGCAAACACCTTTCCTCGTACTCGAGGTAGAGGAAGAGGTCGAGGAGGAGTTATCACATGTTTCACATGTGGGAAAAATGGACACAAGTCATTCGCGTGTCCAGAGAAAAAGAAGGACATCGGAGAAGCTCACATCACTGAAGCTCATAAGCGTGATGCTGAGATGGAAGATGCAGAAGGCGAAAGATCACTTGGAATGCATAAAGTCCTTTTGGCACCCGAGAAAGAGGTGCAGGAAAATTTAGGTCAAAGGACCAGACTGTTCAGAACAGCTTGCAAGACCAAGGACTGGAAATGAAAGGTTATCGTAGACAGTGGAAGCACGGATAATCTCGTTTCAACCGAGATGGTAGAGAAACTGGAGCTGGAGATGACCGATCACCCGAGTCCATATAAAGTTTCATGGCTACAGAAGGGACATCAGGTGAGTGTCACTAAACAGTGCTTGGTTGAATTCAAAATAGGACGATATAATGATAAGATTTTGTGTGATGTTATTCCCATGAATGTGTGTCATTTATTGCTGGGTAGACCATGGAAATATGACCGGAATGTGGTTCATGACGGGAGGATGAACACATATACATTGGAGAAGGATGGGAGGACACACAGGTTTCTTCCGATAAAGGATAAGGAGGTGAAGTTGGAAGTAAGCAACACAATACTTCTCATGAGTGGGAAGGAGCTTCTTACAGAGATGGAGAAGAAGGAAGATCCACAATTCTTTGTGGTCAAAAAACCGAGGATTGTTCTGACTAGCACAAGAGTAGATGATTTACCAGATGACATTCAGGAACTGCTGGAGGAGTTCGCTGACATCATAGTGGACGAATTACCTCATTCGTTGCCACCGATGAGAAGTGTGAGTCACCATATTGATCTCATACCAGGAGCTAGCTTGCCAAATAAAGTTGCGTACAAATTGATGCCACAGGAGAATGAGGAGATCAAGAACCAGGTCCAGGATTTGTTGGACAAAGGATTAGTCAGAGAAATTCTGAGTCTGTGTGCTGTTCCAACCGTGCTTAGTCCGAAGAAAGATGGAGGCTGGAGAATGTGCACCGACTCAAGAGCGATCAACAAAATTACTATTAGGTACAAATTTCCACTACCGAGAATGGATGATCTGATGGATTGCCTGAGCGGGGAAAATTATTTTTCGAAGATTGATCTCAAGAGTGGATATCATCAGATTCGCATGAGGGAAGGTGATGAATGGAAGATAGCATTCAAGACAAATGAAGGTTTGTACGAATGGCTGGTCATGCCGTTTGGTTTGACAAATGCACCAAGTACATTCATGAGACTGATGAATGTGCTGAAGGAATTCATTGGTAAGTTTGTCATTGTTTATTTAGATGACATATTGATTTTCAGCAAGACAAAGGCTAAACATTTGAAACATTTTTCCATTGTGATGAAAAATCTAGAGCAGGAGAAGCTGTTGATTAATATGAAGAAGTCCTCATTTATGAAGATAGAGCTCATTTACTTGGGGTTTGTCATTTCGGCGAATGAATTGAAAATGGATCCAAGTAAAGTGGAAGTGATTAAGAATTGGCCATCGCCCAGAAATGTTTTTGAGGTGAGGAGTTTCCATGGTTTGGCTAGTTTCTACAGAAAATTCATAAGGAATTTCAGTGGAATTAGCACAGCAATGATGGACACAGTGAAGAAGTGGCATAAGTCTTTTCACTGGACAACAGAGGCTGAAAAGAGATTCAATCTGTTGAAGTGAAAGATCACAGAGAAACCAGTGTTAGTGTTGCCAGATTTTCGGAAGACGTTTCAGGTGAAATGTGATGCAAGTGGCTTTTCCATAGGAGAGGTCTTAAGCCAGGAAGACAAACCAATTGCATATTACAGCGAGAAGTTGGATGAGGCAAAGGTGAAGTACTCCACGTATGATAAGGAATTTTATGATGTCATACAAGCATTGAAGAAATGGAGACATTACTTGATCCCAAAAGTGTTTGTATTGTATAGTGATAATCATGCATTACAGTTTGTGAGTCAACAAGAGAAGTTGAACCAGAAACATGCAAAATGGGTGGAGTATATGCAGAATTTTACATTTGTAATTAAGCACATTTCAGGGACTACTAACAAAGTGGTTGATGCTTTGAGCAGGAAATGTTTGTTGTTGCAAGAGTTCTGAGTCAAAACCTTGGGTTTTGAAAATCTTAAAGACATGTATGTAGGTGATGCGGATTTTGCAGAGGCATATGAGGCAGCGGAGAACACAGTTCTCAGCGAAAGAAGCCCGTGGATAGATTATATGATTCAGGAGGGATTGATGTTTAGAGGAAATCAATTATGTATTCCGAAATTCTCCATGAGGGAGAACCTGCTAAAGGAGAAGCACAACGACGGATTAGCAGGGCATTTTGGCCACGACAAGACATTCGCAAAGCTGAGTGAATCGTATTTTTGGCCAGGCATGCAAGCAGAGGTCAAGAGGTTTGTTGACAGATGTTGAATTTGTCAGCATTCGAAGGGGAGAAAGCAGAATGCAGGATTTTAGCATCCATTGCCCATACCCGAGCAGCCATGGGAGGCGATAAGCATGGATTTTGTATTAGGATTGCCGAGGACGCAGAGAGGAGTTGATTCCATCTTTGTGGCGGTGGACAGGTTTTTATAGATGGCACACTTCATTCCATGCCAGAAGACCAGCGATGCGACTCACATCGCGAACTTGTTTTTCAAGGAGGTCATTCGACTCCATGGATTGCCAAGAAGCATAGTATCAGACAGGGATACCAAATTCATAGGGAATTTTTGGAGGACGCTATGGAAAAAGCTAGGAACTAACTTGGAATTTAGTTCATCTTATCACCCACAGACAGATGGACAAATAGAAGTGGTCAACAGAAGTTTGGGAGACTTATTGAGGAGCCTGGTGACAGAACACCATAGCAGCTGGGACAATGTGTTGCCACAGGCAGAGTTTGCTTACAATGACTCTGTAAACAGGAGCACAGGTAAAAGTCTGTTTGAGATTGTATATGGTAGGAAGCCGAGGGGAGTATCTGAACTCAAGGATTCAAAACAGACTGCTACTAGTTGCGCAAGCGCTGAAGAATTTGCAGAGGCAATGAAAGAACTTCATAGCAGGGTGAAGCAACAACTGATTGATTCAAATCAGGAATACAAACACAGAGTGGATCAACATTGAAGACAAATTCAGTTTGAAGTCGGTGATCTAGTTCTGGCACATTTGAGAAAGGAAAGGTTGCCAAGGGGAACATACAACAAGCTAAAGATGAAGAAAATTGGGCCATGTAGAGTCCTGAAGCAATTGGGCGAAAATGCTTATGAGATTGAATTGTCGGATGACATCGGAATATCTCCGACATTCAATGTCTCATACTTATATCCATATAAAGCTGAGGAAGAAGGAGCTGGAAATGATGAGCAGCCAGAAGTCCAGTGGCGGAAGCAGATGCCGATTGCAGAGAAGCCGCAGATGGAGCGTATATTGGACAAGCGAATAGATAAAAAGACCAGGAGGAAAGAATACTATGAGTACCTGGTCAAATGGAAGAATCACCTAGTGGAGGATGCCAGCTGGGAGACAGAAGCAGAAATTCAAAAGCATGGACAGACTGTGTAGGAGCTCATGGACAGGAGCCCATGAAATATTTCAAGCCAAGGAGTATGATGCAGGAGCATCGCCCACGACAAGCAAGCCAGCATGGAAGGAAATGAACAGCTGGACAAGCCAGCAGAAAGTTTTTGAATTTTCATTCAAGAGGATGCGCCAATGTATAAATGCACCATTTATGAAAGCACCTTTTGTATATTGTATCAGACCTCGAGCCATACACTCTTGTCTGAAGTAGATAAGGAGGAATTTAATTTAGTTAATGCAGGTAGATAGGATTTATTTCTAGATTAGACTGTTTTAGATTTCAAGAGGGAAAACGGATATAGACACCCTTACTTGTACATTGTAACATTATTCTCAAGGATAGAGAAGAAAAGAGAAAGCAGAGAACTTGTGGAGAACACCCATGTACAGATGTTGAATTAATAGAATGAAATTCTGATTCAAATTCATGGCTGGTGTTGTTTCTCTGTGTATGTTGTTTAGGTGCTCATGAATGTTTGTTTTCTAGTGATGCATTTGCTTTGTATATGCTATGCGTGTGATTTCAGGTTTTAGCT
>SNQJ01S0188282.1:0-18360 GCA_010110895.2 Picea sitchensis | reverse complement strand
CAAATCAAATAATTCATTGTAGTAGCTTGCATGAGGACATGCAAGAGATTCAGTTGGGGAGTATGTTTGAGCACATCCAACTCTGCATATCTCCTTTCTCACTGCATTACACAGGAGAATCATATGGATTTATTCTCAACTCTCTGTAAGGAGGAGTCAATCTCTACGTTCCAACTCTGTCTCAGATAGGAACCACACACCCCTCTCAAGGGATATCTCTCAGGTTTGTGTCCTGGATAATGTATCACATAGCTTCAATCATCAACACTCCTGAGCTTTTGAATAAGAAGACTTTGTCACACACTCCTTGTGGACGAACTTCCTTCAAGCTATCTCTCCAGAACTTTCTGAGTCAAAATGGACTCTGTCATGCACACCTTGCAGACACTATGCACTCCTTTCACACATATAAGTTTTGCGTTATCTCTTCTGATCTTGTGAGTCGAAATAGGCTCTGTCAACACACTCCTTGAAGACACTATGCACACTTGCACTTTCTCGTAGAAGAGAAACAATTGAAACTTATCTAAATATTCACAAATTCATACATTCAACCATGTAAATGTATTCATAAGCAGAATAACGAGAAATAACATTCACATAAACAGAAAGTCTACCATTCATTCATTCAGATAAACACAACAACACCACACATTTGGGATAATGCTCCTCTGTTATATTCATTCAACTGAAATATACATGTGTTCACAAACTCTGATAAGCTTCAATGACTTCTATACAATAGATTCAACAATCTTTCAACAATAACTTCAACAACCTCTTTTGAGAAAACAATACAAAGTTTTATACAAGAGAGACTCTTCGAGATCTTCCCTCCAACTACTCTAGAGCTATCCTATCAAATTAAAATCTATCAACTACTTAGAATTTATTACAATAAATATTTGTGACAGACAAATAAGATATAACACATCGAATCTGTCCTGCATGTGACTTAATTAAAAGAAAATACATTCTCTGATGTCCTCATGAAATCATCCATCTCCATAGCATTAAAGATGTTTTTTAATTGCAATTATTTTAAAAATATTTGCATGATACGCTTCTTCAAAATGCGCGTTGGGCGCTTAGCTGTCCTCCATTCGTGATTTGTTGGCAATGATCCTGCATCATACTCCTTTGGATGAAAAATTCATGGACTCCTGTCCATGAGCTCCTGCGATGACCTTCCATGCTTCTGGATGTCTGATTCACTTACCCAACTAGCATTTTTTATTAGGTGTCCTTTCCACTTTACCGAATACTCAAAATATGTTTTCCTTTTGGTCTTCTTACCAATTTTCTGATCTATGATCTGCTCCATTTGCGACTTCTCTGCTACATGCATCTTCTTTTTCCATTGGATCTCCTTCTCATCTTCGGGTCCTCTGGTTCCATCTTCCCTGTAAGGATACATGTCTACAATGTTTAATATGGGAGATATACCCACATATTTTGGCAACTCTATCTCATAAGCATTCTCACCAAATTTTCTTAGGATTTTGCAGGGTCTTATCTTCTTCAACTTCAGCTTATTATATGTTCCTTTTGGGAATCTCTCCTTCCTAAGATGTGCTAGAGCTCGATATCCAACTTCAAATTGAATTTTACTCCTATGTTGATCAACTCTGCATTTATATTCAATGTTGCTCCTCTTTAACTGCTCTTTGATCTAAATATAAAGCTCCTGCATTTCTGCAGTGAAGTCTTCGGCTCCAATGCTTCTGAATTCACTCTACTCCAGATCTCTTAACTCTGACACTCCCCTTAGATTCATTCCATACACTGTCTGAAATGAACTCTTTCCAGTACTTCTGTTCACTGAGTCATTGTATGAAAACTCCCTTTTGCTAGAATTTGATCCCACTAGCTATGATGTTCAGTGACCAAACTTATCAGGAAATATCCTAAACTCTAATTCACCACTTCAGTCTATCCATCTGTTTGAGGATGATATGAAGAACTGAAGGATAGTTCTGTTCCAAGATTCTTCCACAATGTTCTCCAGAAATGAACAACAAATTGGTATCCCTGTCTGAAACAATACTCCTGGGCAACCTATGAAGTCTCACAACTTCCTTGAAAAAAAGGTTAGCAACATGCGTTGCATCACTGGTTTTCTGGTATGGGATGAATTGTGCCATCTTTGAAAATCTGTCAACTACCACAAATATGGAATCACTTCCTCTTTGTTTCCTTGGCAATCCCAACATGAAATCCATTCTTATTGCATCCCAAGGCCTCTCTGGAATAGGCAATGGTTGATACAACCCAATATTTTGTTTCTTTCCCTTTTCATACTAGAAAATATTACATATGTTCACAAAATTATTCACGTTTTCCCTCATACCTGGCCAATCGTATGAACCGTTCAACTTTGCAAACGTTTTGTCATGGACGAAATGTTCGGCTAGTCCCCCACTATGCTTTTCCTTCAACAAATTCTCCCTCATCGAACACTTTGGTATGCACAACTGGAACCCTTTGAACAACAACCCATCCTAAATCAGATATTCATCCCACTGGCTTCTGTCTCTAAGCACAATATTCACACATGCTTCATATGCCTCCTTAAAATCGAGATCATCATGATACATTTCCTGAAGGTGTTCAAACCCCAAGGTTTTCACCTGAAATTCCTGCATAATTAGACATCTCCCACTCAATGCATCAACAACCTTGTTAGCATTACCAAAAAATATGTTTAATGACAAACATAATTTTTTTCATAAACTCTATCCACTTAGCATGTCTCTAGTTTAACTTCTCATGTCTGGTTATGAATTGCAAAGCATGATTATCGTTATACAAAACAAACTCTTTTGGAACGAGATAATGCCTCCATTTCTTCAAGGCTTGAATTATGGCATAGAAATCTTTATCACAGGTGGATTACTTTCTCTTAGCATCGTTCAACTTCTCACTGAAATATGCAACACGCCTATTATCTTGGCTCAAGACCGCTCCAATTGCAACTCCACTCACATCACATCTCACTTGAAATGTCTTCCTGAAACCCAGTAAGACCAGAATCAATTGTTCTGTTATCTTCTCATTCAATATATTGAATCTCTTCTCATCCTCTTCTGTCCATTTGAAAGACTTATGTCTTTTCTTCACTATATCCATCATTTGTGCACCGATTTCACTAACATTTATGATGAACTTCCGATAGAAACTTGCTAATTCATGGAAACTTATCACCTCAAATATACTCCTTGGTGACGACCATTCTTTGATTGATTTCACCTTTTTGGGATCCATATTCAATTCATTCGAAGAGATAACAAAACCAAAATGAATAAGTTATGTCTTCGTGAAAGAGGATTTCTTTAAATTTATCAGCAATTTTTCCCGATACAACCTCCTCATCACTAATGTTAAGTGCCTCAGATGCTCTTCTTCAGTTTTACTGAAGATCCGTATATCATCCAGATATACGATCACAAAATTACCAATAAAATCCTTCAACACTTCATTCATCAACCTCATAAAATTACTCGGGGAATTTGTTAAGACAAACGACATAACAAGCCATTCATACAATCCCTCATTTGTCTTGAAGGTTGTTTTCCACTCATCACCTTCTCTCATCCTTATCTGGTGATATCCACTTTTCAAATCTATCTTTGAAAAAACGTTCACTCCACTTAAACAATCCATTAAGTCATACATCCTTGGCAATGTAAATATGTACCTAATGGTGATCTTGTTTATGGCTCTTGAGTCTATACACATTCTCCATCCTCCATCCTTCTTCAAACTCAACACAGTTGGTACTGCACATGGACTCAAGCTTTCCCTGACCAAAACTTTGTCTAACAAATCCCGAACTTGCCTCTTCACCTCCCCATTCTCTTGAGGTGTCAATTTGTACGCTTCTTTGTTCGACAAGCTCACTCCTGGTATCAAGTCAATTTGATGGCAGATACTTCTGATAGGTGGCAATGAGCTTGGCAAGTCATCCACTACTATGTCAGCAAAATTTTCGAGCAGCTCCTGAATTTCCTCAGGCAGATCCTGCATAGAAGTACTTGTAAGGATAAATTTCAGATTCCTCACTACAATAAACTGCATCTCCTGTTCCTTCTTAAATTCACTCAGGGGTTCCTTCCCACTCATGAGAAGTATGCTCGTGCTAGCTTCTTCCTTCACTTTTTTCTCCTCAATTGGCAACAACATATGTGCTCTACCATTTTTCTCCAAAGTATAAGTATTTCTTCTCCCATCATGAATGACATTCCTATCATATTTCCATTGTCTTCCCAACAAAACATGACATACATACATGGGAATCACATCACACATAATCTCATCCCTATATCCTCCTATTTTAAATTCAACAAGGCATTGTCTAGTTATCGTTACCTGATGACCTTTCTACAACCATGAGACTTTATATGATGTCGTATGTGAAGTCATCTCCAACTCCAATGTCTCCACCATCTTCATGGATACTAAGTTATTAGTGCTCTCACTATCAATTATCTCCTTGCAAACTCTGTCTTTAGTCTTGCAAGCTATCTAGAACAAACTGTTCCTTTGCACTAGCTTTTCAACCTCTGGCTCTTGTTTTAAGAGAATCTTCTTCATCATCAAACATATCCCATATTTTGTGCCTTTTGTTTCAACATATCGCCTCTACACTTCTGAAATGTGAGCTTCACCTCCTTCTTTATTTCTCTCAGGGCACTCCCAAGACATGTGTCCTACCTTTCCACAGGCATAACACTTTACCTATCCTCCTCTACCTCTTCCTCTGGGAAAAGAGTTTCTACCACCACTCTGTCTTCCTCGAGAAATTCCTCCTCTTTCAGAGTGATTGTGTGGTTTCTCCACCTCACCTTTGGGATTATGTGCCTTGTCATGGGAAATTCCTTTGCCTCTGTTTAAACTTCTACCTATTCTCAACCGACTATACTTTCTAGCCAACTTTTCCTATGCTTTCAACACAATCTGGTAAGCATCCTCCACCGTCCTTACTGTCATCATGATGATTTTGTCTTGGATTTCAGATCTCAGGCCATTGATGTATCTGACAACTTTTTCCTCATCTCTCTCTCTTTGTCTAGCCCTGATGTTCAATTTGTAGAACTTCTCTGTGTACTCCTTCACAATCATTCCTTTCTGTCTCAGGTTCTGCAATCTCCTGAACATATTTATATGATAGTCCTTGGGTATGAATTTGGCCTTTAGCTTGGCTACCATTCGATCCCAACTCTTGATCATTTGTTTTCCTTTTCTTCTCATGTCAGCCTTCAGTTCATCCCACCACAGTGCTGCATGTCCCTTTAACCTGGTGACAACATGTTTCACCTTTTTCGTCTCATCGACATATTCATAGTCGAAATACTTGTCCATTGCTCGTATCTAATCAAGCAATTCTTCGACGTCCAAATTAACTTCATACATTGGGATGTTTATCTTTTCTCTAGCTCCCAACTTGACAACCTCTTTCAGCAAGAGCTCTTCCGCAACATCCTCTGCTACAACTTCTTCAAATTCCACTTCTTCATTCTCTGCATCACTGATGTCTCCAACATCAGGTGTTCTCCTTTGCACTGTTTCCATGGCATCCAACCTTTCTTTGAGTTCTCTCATCTCCCTTTCTATAGCTCTATTTGCTACAGGTGGTTCCACACGTCTCCTAGGTGGCACTGTACTGATGTATTTCATACCACTCGATGATATTGACCTACTTCTCGGTCTCCTTTGCCTACAAAAATCAATTATGTTATCGTTGATACCAATTCTGACACAACCCTCCTTCCCTCCTGGGGATTCCGCAACCTCCCGGTCTTGGATCTTCAATCTCCTGAGAAGAATTATCTCTTTAGGCCTTTAAAAGACCCTGAACAATCAATACACACACAGATGTCCCTTTGATGTCACCTACAATTTCAGACTACTTGAAAATCTGCTCTATGGTGCTTGGCAACATTGATTAGTGAGTACTAGTCTCACGCTAGACTCTTCCCTTAATGTGACCATAGACTGTGACCTCGGGCCAACCCTTTTGTAACTTCAACTTTGACGATATTGCGACCTCCACCTTTGGTTCCTTTCGAAACACCTTTCCCCGAATCCATGGATCTCTGCCATGTGTCTCCCCGGATCTGAAGGTCCATATGTACTTTGGGTTTCATGACTTCATGAAATTTCACTTACCCCAAACACCATTTCTTCTGACCTCTAACTCCCATATTCTCTAATCCGCTACCATGTTTCTGCTCGCATCCAATAATTAATATTTGCCTCACGACTTCACGACTTCGGCGATAACACTTCTCAACGCTTCGAAATCCGAATACCGAAACACCTCACGACTATCCTTTGTGCACTTTACCCAGATCTGACGGCCTGGAATGATCCTAATCCTTCCTGGATGGATCTTACTCATTAATTCTAGGAAACCTTAAAGGACTCCTCCCTTTGAATATTTCTTGCCTCTCTCCCTCTTGAGCTTGTTCTTCCTCGAAATTTTGCCTCCTTAGAATGCTCTCTTCAACACTTAGTTGAATTTTAGCCCATGCATGCCTTGCAACAGGTCCTCCTCCACAAATTAGCCTCTATGTGGACAACTTCTTTTGTTCCTCCCGAGCTTCTAAATTAAAAGACTCTGTCACGCACTCCTTGCAGATGAACTTCCTTCAAGCTATCTCTCCAGAACTTTCTAAGTGAAAATGGACTCTGTCATGCACACCTTGCAGACACTATGCACTCCTTTCACACATATAATTTTCACATTATCTCTTTTGAGATTGTGAGTCAAAACAAGCTCTGTCAATGCACTCCTTGCAAACACCATGCACACTTTCACTTGATCGTAGAAGAGAAACAATTGAAATTTATCTAAATATTCACAAATTCATACATTCAACCATGTCAATGTATTCATACACACAAGAACAAGAAATAACAAATAATTTCATATAAACATAAAGTCTACCATTCATTCATTCAGATAGACACAACAAAACCACACATTTGGGACAATGATCCTCTGTTATATTCATTGGACTGAAATATACATGTGTTCACAAACTCTGATAAGCTTCAACAACTTCTATACAATAGATTCAACAACCTTTCAACAATAACTTCAACAACCTCTTCTGAGAAAACAATACAAATTTTTATACAAGAGGGACTCTTCGAGCTCTTCCCTCCAACTACTTTAGAGCTATCCTATCGAATCAAAAGCTATAAACTACTTAGAATTTATTACAATAAATATTTGTGACAGATAGATAAGATCGAACACATCGAATCTGTACTACATGCGACTTCATTAAAAGAAAATACATTCTCCGATGTCCTCATGAAATCATCCAGCTCCATAGCATTAAAGATGTTTTTTAATTACAATTATTTTCAAATTATTTGCGTGATACAACTTCTTCAAAATTTAAAATTCTTCAGAATGCACGCTGGGCGCTTAGCTGCCCTCCACTTGTGCTTTGCTGGCGATGCTCCTGCATCACATTCTTATTTAATCAAATTCTAAGGAAGAGAACGAATAATACTTGAGGGTGGTGTTGTAGGTGTTTAGGGAGCATCAACTTTATGAAAGGTTGAACAAGTGTTCATTTTTTCAATGATAGATTCATTATTTGGGTCATATTATTTCAAAGGAAGGAATAGTTGTGGACCCAACAAAGATAAAATCCATTGAGGAATGGCCAACACCAAGAAATGTCATAGAAGTAAGGTACTTCATGGGAAGAGAAGGTTACTACAAAAGGTTTATTAAAGGATTCTCACATATTATGCATCCAATAACATCCATGCAGAAGAAAGGTGCACGATTTGAATGGAATCTGGATTGTGCAAGGAGTTTTCAACACTTGAAAAGTTTGTTGACAAGTGTGTTGATTTTGAGATTTGTTGATCCGGATGCATAATTTGTTGTGTGCATGGATGCATGCAAGTAAGGAATCGGGGGAGTCCTGAGTTTGAATGGGAATGTGGTATGCTACAAATCAAGGAAGTTGAAAGAGCATGAAAGGATCTATGCCACACATAACTTGGAATTTGCATCCATAAATCATACTTTGAACATGTGGCGACATTATCTCATGGGAAACAGATTTGAACTAAGAATAAACCATTGTGGTCTGAAGTATTTGTTTGGACAACCAAGTCTGAATGCTAGAAAAAACAAGTGGTTACAGTTCCTAGTGAGTATGACTTTGACATAAAGCATATTAGAGGAAAAGAGAACAAGGTGGCTAACACACTCAGCAGGAAGATGCATGAAATGTATGCTATGACCATGGTCCATTAGCATGTAGTAGATTGATTTGCATGACATAATTTTGGAAGTTTCCAAATCAGATCTGCGCTATTTGGAAATAAGTGTGACCTTACAACAAGGTATGTTGCAGCCAAAGTTTGAAAGTTATGAACCAAGAGAGGATGGGATCCTCATGTATAGATGTAGAGTCTATGTGCTGAATGATCAAGAGTTGAAGAACCTGATTTTGTTAGAGATGCATAAGGTTCCTTATGTTGGACATACAGGATACCAAAACACAATTGTCATGATCAAGAAGCAATACTTTTGGCCAAGTATGAAAAAAAAAGTTGTGGATTTTATTGCAATATGTCTTGAATGTCAGAAGGTCAAGGATGAGCATAGACATCCAGCTGGTTTGCTACAATATTTTCCTATTACTAAGTGGAAGTGGGAAGTTGTGACCATGTATTTCATAACTAAATTGCCTATGACTTCTAAGCAACATGATTCTATTATGGTGATGGTGGAAAAGCTTACTAAAGCTACCCATTTTATTCCAGTGAAGTCAACATACAAGATAACTGATGTTGTTGAGATATACATGCGTGAAGTTGCTAAGTTTCATGGTGTACCTAAACAATTGTGTCTGATAGATATTCCAAGTTTACCTCAAATTTCTAAAGAGGGTTATTCAAAGGATTTGGAAGAAATATGAATTTTAGCACAACATATCACCCTGAGTTGGATGGTCAAATTGAGACGGTAAATCGGGTGATTGAAGACATGTTGAGCATGTATGTGATGGATAAGACATAAAAATGGGAAGACTACCTTCATTTGGTAGAGTTTTCTTACAACAATGGGAATCATGCATTTTTAAAGATGAGCCCATTTGAGGCACTTTATGGTAGAAAGTGCACCACACCAGTGAGTAGGGACAACCCAACAAACCGTGTAGTAGTTGGGCCAAATTTGCTCCGAGAAAGGGAGGAGTAGATGGTAAATATGAGGCAAAATCTAAAGGCTTCCCAAGACATACCAAAAATCTTCCCAAGGCAGACAGAAAATGTAACACCCCAAGATCGAGCCCCAATTGTAAATGTAAATATCTTTTATAGGCTAGTGAGCCAGGTTATTATAGGTCATAAGGATTATGTGATTATTAGGCCTAAGAGCCTAGATGCTAAAGGCCATTGAGCCTATTTTTTTATATGTAAACACTCATATCATTAATAAAATACATCGTTTCATGTAGACCAACCACGATAAATAGTATGGGCGACTAAACTCCACTAGGAAGGGAAAGGGGGGGCTAAGATCCTAGGAAAGGGGCTAAGCTAGAAGGGATTATCTCCAAGGGAATATTATAATATTATTCCTAAAATACTAAGGTTTGGATATAACCTATGTTATCCTAAGTTCCCATGGGAAGGGAATGAATTACAAGTGGAGCCCATGAAGCTTCATGAAGACAAGTTTCCAATTTGGGACATGTATACAAGAGTTTGGGCTTTGTGCATGAGGGCATCATCCTAGCATGTATTCCATCCTACAAGTATTCCTTGAGAAGTAGCCCATAATTCCTATTAGGAGAAATGCCCTGTACCTTACCTGAAGGCTTCTACTACCATCATCTGTATGTTACCTCGAACTCTGCTGCTACTATTCACTTGTAATTTCCTATCACTAGCAGCGCATCTATTCCATACCCGAATTTTGTTTATGCCTTCACCTGAGACGATACCTGGTTGACTTAAGAGCTGGACTGAAGAGGTGGGTTGTCAGGCCCATGAGAAACTCTCTCTAGGTGAGAGAATGGTTGGGAATTGATTTCCTGAGGGAACCCAACTGCAACTAGATTTCTCTGAGACTTCCTATCCGACCTGTTGCTAAAGCCATGGAAGGGAAGTGGGGTAGCCAAAGGAATGTTGAGAAGAGAAGAGGCACACTTCTTGGGGTGGGACAGGCATGTGGGGAATGATAGAGTATAGACTGTTAGTTTGAGTTGGCACATGACAGAGTTGTTCTTCTTGTCTGAGATACATCATCCTAACTAGGAATCCCTTTACTCGGGTGGAGTTTAGTCCCAACTCGGGGGTGACCCAATGCTGAGAGTTCTGAGAAGTGTGGTCTAAGGATGGGAGGATCGTGGAAGGTTTGCACATAGTTGGTGGTCTTCTATCAAAGATAAGTATCAATTGTGTGTTAATTTACATGATGTGTATTTATACATGTATTTATGTTTATGGGTTTTTCCGGTGAATGTTGCATGTGTTTTTATACCATATATTTTGCATGACTTTGTGTATTTGTATAATAATTGTATGGTTTATTTTGGTATATAGTTCCACAAGAGTTTATGTGTGGCATAGCCCAACAGGTGGCTGGAAGTGTTACAATATGGTATCATGGCATGGAAGTTTTAAGTGGCATGACTTGACTTGGGTGGCTGGGTATGTTACAAATTGGGATCAAAGCTCCAGTTTTCAAGACTGATCCTGGATGGGCTGTGTAAGTGGAAATTGAAGCAAAATTTTCACAGAGAATCATTGTCAAAATGGCCAAATTTCGGCTTACAAAGCATCCATGAGTGCCAGGAGGGCGCTAAGAGCACACCTTAACTGTCTTTGAAAGCTCATGAGGTGTAACGGTTTGGGAAAAAACAATGGACATTGGATTGAGCCTCCAAATTAGATCTGGGCTATTGGATCAAACCCAGACGAGAGGAGAGAGCACTACAGAGAAGACAGATCCCAACTGTTGGATCTGAGTGTGAAATAATGAGGGCCATTAGATCTAGAAAACAAGTGTGACTGTTAACACATCAAGTCTTTTAGACTTCGTTGCTTTGACATTTTTTAAGTCTTTGATGCAAAGGAGGTAAAATACTCGAAGATCCAAAGTCCTGGATTGAATCTACACCATAGATCACTCAGAGGAGTACCTGACAGTTGGATTTGGCCAAGGATAGATCTGGGCCATTGGATCAAGCATGGATTAGGAGGTGAAACACTGTGGAGAATATTAGATCCCAACCGTCAGATCTATGTGCGAGCGAGTGTGAGTCATAGATCTCACAACAGTTCAGAGGTTTGATACTCCAGGAGAAACAAGTCCTTATGCTACCAGGAAGAAAATCTCCCGAAGTCTCAAACTCCAGAGTAAATATGGATCGTTCATGTTTGGGGAAACATGTCTGTAGAATAGAAAGTATTCAAAATTTCAACGTTCAGGAGATTTGTAGTGTTATGTTGAGAAGTATCCTGAATCCCAAAGTCCCGAAGCTTCGGAGAGCACCTGTTTGGGAGTTCGAAGATTCAACGTTCGAGAGTTTTTTAGAGTGTTGTGGGAGAAACCTCCGAAGCCCGAAGTTCCGAAGCTCCGGAGAGACGAAGTAACGAACTATGAAGAGTGACGGTTTGGGAGTTCACCAGTTCAACGTTCAGGTGTTTTAAAGTGTGTTGGTGTGAAATCATTTGAAGCTCGGAGTCTCGAAGTCCTACAGCGCCGGGGTGACGTGGCAAGATGAAGTCACCTAGGGTGACATGGACCCACTTTGTGTGTGCCACATGTCATCCTGTTTCATATTTTTCAGAGACCTTTTGTACAAGTTGGAACTTGATATGTGTCACCCATCGATTGGGCCACGTGTCATCTCCATATTTTTGAAACATAGCACCCCTGGTGTGAAGTTTCTAAGGAGACTCCACAAGTTCGAAAATTTAGCAGGGAAATTGGAGTATGTTGTTGCAAGAACCCATGAAGTCTGAAGCTCCAGAGCATTGAAGCAATGATGCTCCAGAAAGCCTCTCCAGGAGTTCACCAGTTCGACGTTCGAGAGAATTAAGGTGTGAGGTGTTAAGAACCTCTGAAGCCTGAAGTAGCGAAGCGCCAGAGTAATGAAGCACCGAAGCGCCAGTCCAGGAGTTCGACAGTTTAGTGTACGAGAGAAGTGTGGTGTTATGTTAGCAAATATTCCAAAGCTCCAAAGCACTAGAGACCCTAAGCTTCGAAGAAGTACCGTTCAAGAGTTCGCCAATTCAACATTTTGGGAATTGGGATGTGTTGAAGTGAAAACCTATGAAGCTCAAAGTTCCGGAGCCCCGAAGTCATGAAGCTTTGGTTAATCTCTTTCTAGCTAAGCGCTTGGTCATAGCCCGTGGTCATATTAGTTTTTAGCCGAAGTACAGGGGGCTAGTGCTCAAATTTTTTATTTTAAATACATAAAGGGGCTTTGAGAAGGAGCTCACAAGTTTCTGATTTGTATGGATATACACTTGACGGAAATCAAAGGAGCCTGTGAACCTTAAGAGAGGATTCAAAAGAAGATCCAAGAGCTAATTCAACTTTCGAAGAAGATCACCTGTACAAGGATTTCCCTCACAAAAAGGACAATATTCAAATGACCATAACTTTTTGCTCAAGACTCATATTTGAGCATGGAAGCATGCATTGGAAATATCTTGGACAATAGAATATAATTATTTACTCAAAAAATTCATTTGGATAGTCAATTCTCAGGAAAATCACAAGAAAGAATTCTGATGCATTATGGAACCCAGAATGATTGATACCCGGGGGAAAATACCAAGAAAACCACCTATTAAATGTTGGGGTTGTGGGGGAGATCATATGTTTAGAGATTGTCCTCACATGGGTGAAAAACGTGAGGACTGTTCACAATGTACAACAAGCTGAAACAATGGAGGACATGGGCATAAGTGTACCTAGGATCTATGCAACCCTCTACAACAAGCAAGCTGAGTTTCAGTCACATATGATTGAAGTGGAAGGTAAGCTCAACAGCCAAACCATTTGTATTTTAATTGATTCAAGGGCTAGTCAAAGTTATATAGATCCTAAGATGATGGAAATATTGCAATTTCCAAGAAACAAGCATGGAAAATCTTGGTTGGTGCAGTTGGCTACAGGAGCTAAAAGAAAAATTAATGAGATGGTTAAGGCATGTCTGATGGACATGAATGGACTGAGCACCAAGGCAGACTTGAAAATCCTACCTTTAGGTTCCTATGATTGTATAATTGGTATGGATTGGTTAAAACAACACCATGCTATCCTAGACTGTCATAATAAGGCATTTACTTGCCTGGATGAAGAATGGAACCTAAGGACAATACAAGGAATTCCCAAAGCAGTAACTGTCAAAGAAATTTCAACATTGCAACTGAAGAAATGTTACAGAAAAGGATGTCAAATATTTGCAGCTCATATGGAAGAAAACACCTAAGGATAAGGTGTCAAATATTGAATATTATGCAGTCCTAAAGGAGTTTGATGATATATTTAAAGAAATTCCACGATTACAACCTAAAAGAGATATTGATTTCTCCATCAATCTGATGTCTGGAGCAACCCCAATATTCAAGACCCCTTATAAGATGAGTACACCAGAATTGAATGAATTGAAAATGCAACTTGAAGATCTTCTAAAGAAGGGGTATATATGCCCAAGTGTGTCACCTTGGGGTGCCCCAGTATTATTTGTGAAGAAAAATGATGTTTTTTNAATACCAAGAAAACCACCTATTAAATGTTGGGGTTGTGGGGGAGATCATATGTTTAGAGATTGTCCTCACATGGGTGAAAAACGTGAGGACTGTTCACAATGTACAACAAGCTGAAACAATGGAGGACATGGGCATAAGTGTACCTAGGATCTATGCAACCCTCTACAACAAGCAAGCTGAGTTTCAGTCACATATGATTGAAGTGGAAGGTAAGCTCAACAGCCAAACCATTTGTATTTTAATTGATTCAAGGGCTAGTCAAAGTTATATAGATCCTAAGATGATGGAAATATTGCAATTTCCAAGAAACAAGCATGGAAAATCTTGGTTGGTGCAGTTGGCTACAGGAGCTAAAAGAAAAATTAATGAGATGGTTAAGGCATGTCTGATGGACATGAATGGACTGAGCACCAAGGCAGACTTGAAAATCCTACCTTTAGGTTCCTATGATTGTATAATTGGTATGGATTGGTTAAAACAACACCATGCTATCCTAGACTGTCATAATAAGGCATTTACTTGCCTGGATGAAGAATGGAACCTAAGGACAATACAAGGAATTCCCAAAGCAGTAACTGTCAAAGAAATTTCAACATTGCAACTGAAGAAATGTTACAGAAAAGGATGTCAAATATTTGCAGCTCATATGGAAGAAAACACCTAAGGATAAGGTGTCAAATATTGAATATTATGCAGTCCTAAAGGAGTTTGATGATATATTTAAAGAAATTCCACGATTACAACCTAAAAGAGATATTGATTTCTCCATCAATCTGATGTCTGGAGCAACCCCAATATTCAAGACCCCTTATAAGATGAGTACACCAGAATTGAATGAATTGAAAATGCAACTTGAAGATCTTCTAAAGAAGGGGTATATATGCCCAAGTGTGTCACCTTGGGGTGCCCCAGTATTATTTGTGAAGAAAAATGATGTTTTTTTTAGAATATGAAAGAGTTTGGACCTGGTATCAAGAATGAACTAAGGAACTTGAGGACATAATGTTATGTCAAGAATATCCCACAATATGATCAAAGTCCAAGATTGAAGAATGTTAAGATATGAATCTAGGTGCATAAATAAAGTTTTGGAAATCCACTACAGGAAATCCACTCATGTTAATCCAAGTGCTCAATGGAATTTGGGTATAAGAGTAGCTCATTTAGTGAATGAAGTAGTGAAAGTAAATTCACTCTAAAGGATGCCAATGTATAGATAAGGAAGTAGAGTGTGGGCATATATGCTCTAAGAGATTGATATGTTAAAATGCTATTTTTTTATTTTTTTTTAGTTATGATAAAGAGAAACAAGGAGTATATTTGGAGATAAGATGTAACATCTCCAAGGACCAGTCCTATAGTTTGGAGATAACACCTCCATTATTGCTATCAGAGTGCACAATTCCATGGAAAACTCCCATGATGACAAATTTGAAGAAGTTGAGAGACTCTGATCCAGTAGAACCACCTCTGTATCGACAATTGGTTGGCTCGTTAATGTATTTGGAGAATACTCAGCTGGCTATTTGTCTTGTGGGATGCTTGAGTTATGATATACAATTGCATGGATTTATCGATTCAAATTGGGTAGGGAGTGAAGCTGACATAAGAAGTGCTACTTGGATATGTTTCAGTTTGAGATTTGCCATGATGTCATGGGATAGCAGGAAATAAGAAGTTTGTTGCACTTAGCACTGCAAAAGCAGAGTATATTGAAGCTTGTGATGCTTGTACAAAATAAGTGTGGCTTCGTAAGTCAATTTTTGGAATGTCTGATCAAGTGCTGAATTTGACCGTGATATATTGTGATGATCAGAGCTATGTGAAGCTTTCATAGAACCCTATGTTCTATGATAGGTCGAAGCACATTGAGATCAAGCATTATATTCTCCGTGATAAAGTCCATAGGGGAGAAGTGGTTCTCCAGTATATCTCCACAAATGAGCAGATAACAGATATTTTGGTAAAGCCTCTGTCCAAGATGAAAAGTTTTCATACTTAAGGGACAAGCTGGGGCTCGTGGATACAACTTCCTTATTGAAAAAGGAAGTGATTACTCCCAGGTTGGGAGGGAGCACTAGTACGTTATTGATTTATGGACAACCATTTTCCAGTTCAGAAAATGGTCCAGGTTGGGAAGTTCCTTTCCAATCCGAAAAGTGGTTCAAGATTTCAGACAAAAAGTCATTTTCCAGTTCGGAAAATCATCCAGATCGGACAATCATTTTGTAATGAAAATGGTCCGATAGATTGTTGATGTACCATAGACATTGATTCCCCTTGTGGCCAATGTGGGGGAATGGTCTAGGACAATAACTCTTCTTGGAAGTTACTCTGAGTAGTGGTCAAGTAGAATGGTACACCTCCCCAGGAAGTCATTCTTTCGAAGTTCACAATTGTGAGCAGTTTCAAAGAATGGTTCGTTTTAGAGGTTGGTGCATGACAATTATTTCCATAGGAAATGGTTCAAACAATCATTTCCATAGGAAATGGTTCATACAGTCATTCCCTAGGGTAGATTCATTTTATCCAGGTTGCACCGTGATTAGTGTTGAAGGAATGGCCCAATTAGGTGAATGGTCTAGGTTCAACAATCAAGGACATGCACTCCCTAGGGAAGACTCATTCTCTCTAGGTTGCACTATGATTAGTGCCAGAGGAATGGCCCAGTTAGGTGAACGTTCTAGGCTAAAAAATAAGGGACAATTATTCTTTTATACTTGGGAAGAATAGTCCAGATAGCCCATGGATGATGTTTTACTTTATGAGGGAAGATTCTCTTCTAGATCTCATAGATATGAGTGGAAGAATGTCCCAAATAACTTAGTTTTTATTATGATATTTTTTATGCAGGTTGATATCTAATGATATGCTCGTTGTGGATATTGTATGTCTATGGACAATAGTTGTATGCTACTATGGTGGATGTGATCCACTGGTAGTGACTGTGTGTCACTGGTTAGTAGTCATGTGCTACTAGGAGTGGTTGTGTACCACTAGATAGTAGTTGTATACTACTATGGATAGACACATTTCTATTCTATTAGATGGCATTATAACAACAATAATATACTATCTAAGTGCCATGGATACTACCACTAGTGTTGGAGTTGATTTACAACTAGATGGATCGTCAGTGTGCTGGTGGATAGACATTCTCCAGGAGGAGAATGGTCCAGACATAACAAATTATTGGTTGACAGGAATTCTCTCTGTGGAGAATGGTCCAGGTTGACAGTTTGTTGATGTATCATGGACTGGTATTTTCCTAAGGCGTAGATTGTGGTCTGATTAGGAAAATGGTCTAGGACAATCATTCTTCTAGGACGTATGTATGGATTAGAAGAATGGTCACTGTAACCCATGACGTGGTTTTCAACATCTGAGAGGAATGGAATTCTTCTAGGACATAGGTCCATATTAGAATAATGATCCTTGTATCCCATTATGGGGCTTTCAACATATGTTGGTATAGTCATTCTTCTAGGACATATGTCCAAATTAGAAGAATGGTCCTTGTATCACTCTGTGGAGTGAGTGACTTATTCAACATCATGCTTGATTACTCAGATGGAGTATGGCTTCGAGAGATGATGCATTTGATGATATCATATGATACTAATAGTGGTGATGTTGCTTGTGAGTTGATCTACGTGATCGTGCGATAACATGTGTGTCTATGATGACGCTACCAATGGAATGGTCTATTTTTTCTCAAGACCATTTCCTTTAATACCTCCCTAGCTAGGAGGGAGTGTTAATATTATGGTAGTTGCGAAAGGTATTAACCTCTACGTGTAACCTTTGATGAGACTAGAATATTCCAGGAAGCAAGAGAAAGCCTAAACATATGTGTAGAAACCCTAGAAGACATGTTGGGTCAATAAAATAATTGATATTTAAGTGTTAACCTCCAAAAAGAAGAAGTTGACTTGGACATGTGACAAAGAGAACTATAAATAAGAGGGCGCTAGAGCTCATTTGTCATTCACACTCTCACAACTGCATAAGACTAGTGGTGCACAAGTTTTGAGAGGGAGTGCAGTTGCAACTGTTGCAATTGGGATTTTGGATTTTGGTTTGACTTTCTCTTGGTTATGGTTTGGACTTTCTGCTTGGTCTTTGGTTATTCTTGCTTGGTGCGCTAGTCTTAGAGAAAGGTGCACTACCTTGGTTGACTATTGGTTTGCTTCCTGAATTATTTTGTTTGTCAAGGTTAAGGTACTCGGTGATGGCCTTTGTGCCTATGATTGGGTGGAAATATTGCTATATTGTTTATGGAAAAACGAGCACATCTCTTTATTTCTAACAATTTTTAAGTGATTAAAATAATCTAAAGTTTGTGTTGAAATTAAGTGATATATATATATATTTGAGAATTTTAAAGTATAAGGATAATTTTATACTATATCATATCACATAGTAATTTATTTAATAATTTATATATTAGAATATATATTTAGTATTATATTATAAATTTATTTTTAGAAATTATATTTTAAAGAGTAATATTATTTGAAAAATTAAGATTTTTTATTTAAAATTAAAATATTAAAGTTTTATTCATACAATTATATAAATAGTATATATTAA
>SNQJ01S0188281.1:0-18360 GCA_010110895.2 Picea sitchensis | reverse complement strand
TATTTTTGGTAGCACACCACACTCGGCCAATAACACACATATAAGAATTAAAGAGCATAAAGGAATGAACAGTCAAACAAGAATAAATGTGAATTATTAGTGCCTATTATAAAACCTATGTGTTGAAGAAATGTAAAAAAAAAAATCAAACAATCACATAATTAATACTCTTCAAGGATGGTGACTCTTAAATAAGAGATTGAGATGACTGGTAATTGTTAAAATGTAGATCACAACAACATTCTACAATCAATTATTACTGTTGCAATAGGTACTTCATTCCTACTCTTCCAATTTGGATATTGAGATTTTTTTCAAATAGATAAGGATGTATTCTATAATAAGAAAGTAACACTAAAAACAAAAACAAAAAACATTTGCAGATTCAGACCTCCTGAGACATGGTTACTCTTGAATGAAATACCTTTATGATTGGATTTTGTAAAAATTTAAGTCGCAACAATTCTTTGTAATGTTAATTTCTCTTCTGTTACAGGGACCCATTCCTAATCTATAAGGATTGATTCATTTGAGATGGTGCTCTAAGATAAACTTTGTGCTGCAAATTAAACACTCCATGCAACAAGATGAAATAGAAACACACAATGTTGAAAGAAATACTTGCATAAGAAAAGAGAATAAACTAATAACATAAATAAAGAAAAGAAAAAAAGAATAGGTCTAGCTTTACTTGTGAAGTGAGGGGGGCCTTCATATTCTAGAAGTAAGATACAATAAAAATCAGATGCTGGGAACATCTTAACACACCACCATTCCGCAAAAGATTGATTCTATTATATTCTACACAGAGTTCTTGTGATTAAAACGTCTCCACCAACATTACATTCATTAATATCCTTCTTCAATGATGCACACTAAACTCTACTCTAGCTTTTCTCTCCTCCCTATGACTGATATCCCTTTATATTTATACATACAACTAATATTTCATAAGAGGAAAGATGTTACAACAAGATGAGACCAATCTCTAAATAAGTGGATCTACAACCAAAAGATCTTGGTTTTATCTTGAATAAGACAATCCTGGTTGCATACAATCCTAACAACATCATCCCCCAAAAATCCCATATTCCCAAATTCAACTAGGAGGCAAAATTATTCACTACTACCAGATTTCTGAAGATGACTGCTACCAGATTTCTAAAGATGACATAAAATATGATTTAAAGACACACCATACATTCATTGTTCTGCGCTTTCCGAGAATTTTTCCCACGTGATGCCTAAATGACCATATTCTACACAATATTTATGTCGTGGAATTTCTTGATTCATCTTTATATTCCTACAATTGTTGTGGAAAAACTATCTCTGAAAATAGTCTACTATAGGAAATACGGTAGCAAGGGTGATACCGTATTTGAAATCACAAATACATAATCAGTAAAATCGATCATAATTCTCCTTAATTCAATAAAACAAGGAAATTAATGATAATTAACTACTTAGTACTTCGTAATATTGTCATGGTAAATTCATGAAGAAACATGGTAAAAATGGCAATAAATGAGTGTAAGGATGTTAGGGACCTAACCTCCCTAAACCCTCACATAGGTATAATAATATATTTTCCATGTAATAAATGCTGACATTAGTTAATAATTCCTATTTAATAAATGTGAACAAGTCAATTTAAGAAGACCTAATAGTAGCTTCTACTTCTGGAAAGATCTTCCTCTAGAATGTTCTTTAGGAGATAGAATTAGTATAAATAAGAGTAGGAGGCATGAGAAAGATTTATCTTGAGAATTTTTGTAATAGAGTGTTTCTCTCCTAGAGGTTTACCCCTCAAAGAGGCAAGTGAACATTACTTTCTATCAATAAAGTATCACTTTTTGTTGTGGTTCTCTACATTTTGTTGTTCTGCTAGTATTTTTTGCAGTGTTTCTTTTTTCTACTTAATATCATAGATCTGGTACCTAACGAGTTGTATTAGAGCACTTTCCTCTATGGAAACTGTGGGAATTGTTTTTTAAGGATAGAGACATGTACTGTTGGCGTCTTTAAAGAACATATATCTGTCACTCAATAGGTAAAACTATGGTGGGGAAGACTACACACAGGAAATACAGATGGTTTCACGAGGTTACTTAGAAATAAACATTTCACCTTTTTGGAAACCTTTGTAACCCCTATTGGTACCCCTTGAGTAGTATCGTATCAGAAAGAATATGTGCATGACCATCACTCCCATGTACCATTGGGTATATATGGATTCCCCTAGGTCTCCTGAAACTAGATCTAGATCGGTCGCCTAAATGTTATAGTGACACTGAGAACAATACCCTATAAGATACTCTTTAGTACCTCTGAAATCGTGTAGCACAACTAAGGGTATGATCGAGACTCCTTAGTTAGTGGCCTGAGATATTGGCCTGAGTAGTACTATTCAACCCTGCATGTATATCATAGAGCTATAGCACATGGTAAACCCTTATCTGTAGGAACCATAAAAACCATAATCCTTTGGAAATAAATAGAACAAAAAAGGAACACATGATATCTATTTTTGCACAACCCTACCTCTTGCATTTTGGTTGTGAAATTCCTACCGAATTTTTCCTCCTACCAATTTGGGCACTTTGTCATTGTAGTATTCTTCAGGCCAAAGTATAACTCTATAGGATTTATAAAAAAAAAGAGAGTATAGTGGTCCCACCAACACCCTTATTTGGGACCTATTCCATTGGATTCCTCTCTTTGCCCTGATCACATTGGTACCTATCATTTTTAAGCCTTTTGTTATGTGGATGCAAACCGCTTCCCGACGCTCTTATTTTTTTATCTATCCCATTGGATTCTCATTTTATCCCTAGTCATCATGGTACCTATCATTTATAATCCCTTTTTTTTTGGTCCCACTCACCCTTCCCCACACCATTATTACATATTCCATTGGATTTCCCTTATCACCCTGATCGCAGTGATATTGATCACCTATCCACCATTTTGAATTGGACCCACTCACCATTTCAAGCACCCCAACTTTCCATATGGAAAACACTCGCACCCAAGAACTACAGGCTGAAATCACTAAGAACAAGGCCTAGTTTGACCATTTTGAGGCACAAGTCCAAACAAATTTTTTCAAAGTTGACGATCTATTTAACCAATTAGAGGGAAAGTTGGACAACAAATTTGACACCCTCAATGCCACTCTCAACCATTTTTTGAACCGATCCCAGGAACCTCCCTTCCCAGAATAACCCTTCCAATTTGATGGTGCTAAATCCTCCCATACTATGGCCTTTCATTCCAACCCCTTTCATCATGACCCCCATCTTCCCCAAGTTGAGGTCAATAAATTTGTGGCCTCCTGATCCCACAGGCTGGGTCACCCAAATGGAGAATTATTTCTCTTCGCATGGAATTATTGATGAGTTGGAAAAAATCCATTATGTTATTCTCTATCTAGATCCTAAATGCTAGAAATTGTGGAAATGGCCTAAAAATGCACGCCAAGGGTATGTTGCTTAGACCTAGTTTGTTGCATAGATTTATGAATGCTTTGACACATACACCCACTATTTAGGTCATTTGACCAACTCAATTGAAACAATCTAACATAGTGGAAGACTTTATAACCACCTTTCATAACTTGACTTTCAGAAAAGAGGGCACGAAAAATTCCATCTTTAGGGAATGTTTTATCAGTGGCCTAAAGGATAAAATCCACACCCAGGTCCTCATGGATCACCCCCAGACTTGGTTTGAAGATGTAAAGAACCAATCTGGTTTTTACCATGTACATCCATCATAAATGGGATAAATAACTTTAATGCATATTGGACAAGAAAATATATTGAATAAAAATGTATATGAATATGAGATGAGATTACAATGATAAATAAGGGCCTTATATACCCATATAGGGTTCCCTGTCATGAAGAGATGCATCATTTCATTAGGATGTCATAACTCTTCATTGTTAATTATTAATTATTATTTATTTTTATCTGTTATTTATTATTATTATTATATATTTATTTATGTTACATTTCATTCCCCTTAAACATGCTTTTTCCTCAAAGCATAAATACTGAAGGCTTCCCCTTAACTTTTGTTTTGGCTCGCACTGTCTTCTCAATATCTTTTGTGCTTGTAGTTATGATACTCAAAGAAACAAGATGATATAACCTTTGAATTCCTAAACTGATGTGTTTCATGTTTTGGGGAGTGACCCATCCCAAATCTACCTTCATTGGAATTTCTTGATTATCTATTGTTCTGAAAGGGCTTCTCATTTCAGGCTTCCATACAAGTTGTATATTTTGTTTTTTTTCCTTTACAATGTTGAAGTTTAGTTGTCGGTAAAAAGAACATTGTTTATATTCCACTTTACTTTGTTGTTGGTCATAACGACTCTTGTGATTCGGATGATGATAAAGCACCTGAATCTCTTTTGAATATTGTTTTCTGGATCTCTCTTCAATTCTTGATACTATTGGTAATTAAACTAGATTAGTGGTTATTCCCTTCTCCAAGGTCTGGATCTTTTTAACTGGAAGGTTCTTGATTTCAATAGGTTCAAGTATTGTTTCTTCACTGGTCATTGCTTATTTACTGTAAAATTTTTCTAACCTTTCCTTTTATGATTTCTTCTTATTCTTCAACTTCTTGATTTGTGTGACCAAACTTTGATTATGAATATTTAGACATGAGTTTTCTTCCTTATCTGATTTTTTGACTTTGTTCATGTCTTCCTTCTCATATTCTTCTTCTTTCAACATTCTAATTTCTTCCAATAATATTTGATTAAGGTTCTTTAAATGCGATGTTTCTTTATCTTTTTCTGATAATTTCTTTCTGAGGTCCTGATTTTCTTGTTCCAACTTCGAAACACATCTTTTTATATCCTTTGACTTCATAATTTTTGTAAGTAGTTTCTGATTATGATTTCTTAGGCGAGAAATCTCTTCGTCTTTTTCAATGATGATCGTCACTTAATTTATGTCGATCCTACAAATTTTGTATTGATTTATGGTTATCTTGAAGGATCACTTCTGATATGTCCTCCAGGGCTTCTGATGATGGAGCTTCTGAAACTGACTTCATTATAATTTCCTGCAATGTGATTTTCTTCTTCTTATAAGAAAATGTTAAAATCTTTCTCCTTGTGTTGAAGATAAAAGTACCCAATGTATCCACCCAAGTTGACCCTAGAATTATATCAACACTGAGTGGCAACACCCATAATTTTATTCACCATTTAATTTCCCAAGAAATTAATTGTTATATATGTGCATCAACAATTTTCAAATCATGATTGCCAATGGCGGTTCCATGAAATGTGGTGGGATTTATGAAAATGTGCACCTACAAATTGGTTAGTACCACCTGAAATCTCATTTGTTTACTATCAACATTGGTGGTTGTAACATTGTTCTTGGTGTTTAATGGTTATGCACTCTAGGCCCCATCCTCATAGATTTTAAGGAATTAACCATGCAATCCCAATAGGAGGGACAACAATAGCAATTCCAAGGCATCACATCAGTATCCCATGAGATCATAAGTTCCCATAGAATTGAAAATCTCCTAAAAAAGGTCATTTGTGAATTATTTCCCAACTCCAATCCATTTAAGCCATTGAGACACCCTCTATGCACCCTAACCTCTAATCTATCCTCTCCCAACACCAAGTTGTTTTTACCACTCCCCATGGACTTCCGCCTTCCCATGGTGTTCATGATCATTTCATTCATATAGTCTTAGGAAGTCTTCCTCCCAATGTTCACTCTTATCATCATCCCTTTTCCCAGAAGAATGGAATTGAGAAAATTGTTCAAGAATTGCTTGAAGCAGGTGTTATCTGTCCTAGTACCAACCCCTATTATTCTCATGTGGTCATGGTACTCAATAAAAAAGGAACTTGGGGCATGTTTCCATACTTTTTCACCCTCAACAAACTCACCATAAAAGAAAAATTTCCCATTCATGTCATTGATGATTTATTGGATGAATTGAGTGGTGCTCAGTAATTTACTAAACTTGATTTGTGTTCTGGCTACCACTAGATACATATGAAAGTGGAAGAAATTCCCAACACTACATTTATATCTCATGAGGGTCACTATGAATTCTTTCTAATTCCCTTTGGCCTATGTAATGCTCCCTCCACTTTCCAAAGTATCATGAATCATGTCTTCCATCCTTTTCTCCATTATTTTTTCTTAGTTTTATTTGATGATATTCTCATCTATAGTAAAACTTGGACAACCCATCTTGTCCATGTGGATCAAGTTCTCCATCTACTCTCTTAGCACCAAATTTTCCTCAAACAATCTAAATGTTCCTTTGGAGCCTCAAAAGCGGAGTACCTGGGTCATATTGTTAGCAAGGATGACATACAGGTGGATCTTAAGAAAATTGAAGCTATGAAGTATTCACCTCACCCTAAAAATATTGATATCTTGCATGGTTTTTTGGGTCTAACGGGATATTATGGTGAGTTTGTCCATAATTATGGAAAAATTGCAGCACCTCTCACTGCTCTCCTTAAAAAGAATTCTTTCACTTGGACTCTAGTTGTTGGACGTGAATTTTGGATACAATTTTGAGGAAAATTCTAAGTGTGAAAGAAATGTGTAGCATCAAAAGAAAGAAGAGAAGGAAGGCGTAGAGTGTGTAGTAAGGGCACATTAAGGATTGAAGTGAGTAGTAAAATCAAACTTAGTGGAGAATAAAGATGGAAGATAAATCGGGAGAAAAGGAAGGACAACAATTCGACATGCAAATGAAGAAATACACACAAAAGTGGGAAGAATAGCAATCATGAATGCAAAATCAACATGCAGACACAAAACAAGGAAAAGCACGGCCAAAAAATGAGTCAACTTGAGTTGTAATGAGTCAGAATGAGTTTTAATTGGGTTTTGGGGTTAAACAAGTAGGGCTTTGAGCCCTAGAATCCATGTATAAATATGTAATGGGTCGGGTAGAATAGGTTGGTGTTGTTGGTTGTTGACACTGATCGAGGAGAGCGAGAGAATAGACTAAGAATGGAAGAGTCTATGTCTGGTTGTTTAAGGAGAAGTCACAACAAGAGGCTTTCACTATAGAGAGTCTAGGCAAGATGGAGAGAGAGATAGCATGATATATCTATTGTAATCAAATTGCACACGCTTGATATGATTACAGAAAGAATAATAAAGAAGCTAGTTGTTGTGGCTATAGCCCAAAGTTTGGTGAACAATGTTTTACTATGTCTACTTGGCCTTTTATGTGATTGATCATGAATGTTATCGTTATGCATGTTAGACTAGATCTGGTTATTATATGATCATTGCGCAGTAATTATGAATGTTACAACAAATAGTTTATGTTGCAATATGCAATATAATGGTGCTATACAATTGAATTCACCAATTAATTAAGGAAAAACACACATAATAATGTGCATAGAGTAGATAATTAAGAATGGATAAGATGATCACTTCACATTCCCTCAATACTACAAAAAATTGGTTCCTGCATCCCCAATAGATGCCTCGAGTGAGACTTCAATTGCATGCAGGTGATGATGAAAGGGTCGGTGTATGAAGGGTTTTGTTGGTTAGATATACTGAACATAGGGTCTTACAACCGTACACCAACAAATGGTTCCATTTCCAGGACGTAGAATCTGTGATTAAGGGAATGTTTTGGAGGTTGACTAAGAAAGAAATCTCAGAATGGATAGAAGGGAAGGAATGAGAATTTTCTCAAAAAGAGAATAGAAACCCTCATATGAGAAACAAGAAATGGATGCAACGATATGTGTACATAGAGCTACATGAAATTTTATTTGGAAAATTATCAATTATTTTGACTGAGTGGTTCGAAATATTGGTGGAGAATACTGGAAGGTATCGAACTTCATCGTTGAGGAAATGGACTCCTGAGTTGGTAAGGAGGTTGAATTCTGTAAGTAATAAGACTTCTCATGCAGTTGATTTTTGGTTGGACAGTATATTGGAAGGTTATATTACAAATATTGTAGTAGATTGTACCCATTCATACAGTGTTGCAGAGAGGGATTTCTTCAAAGGTCCACTTGAAAGGTTCATGAAATCATTGGGTACGTGGATAAAGATGTTGTTATTCCACATATGCGTGATGACAATGGATTTTGATTGCTAAGGGAATTTGCGTACATAGGGGAATTAGGGGATGACCAGAAGATAGTATGAGGGTAGGAGATAAATGAAGAAGGAGGGGAGGGACTGAGGATGCAAAGAGATGAGTACTATATATCAGAGGAAGAATATGAGTTTGGAGTACTACGTAGTGGAAGAAGGTACAAGAGGTTGAATACAAGGGATGAGAAGAGAGAGTCATGCAGTAAGTATGAGTAGAGAGGACCTTGTACAATCATCTAGATCATATAAATACCATATGTAGAAGGAGATGAAGAGAATTCTCAATTCATTCCTATAAAAGAAGAGCCGACAAGTCTTACTCAGACTGGATCCTACGTCAATTCCATGACCCTATGTGCCTCACCTAGATCTTGTGTCGAAAAAACTTGTAGTTAGTAGAGGAAGTTAAAATAGTAGTAGTTAGAGTAGAGGAGGCAGTGTGATGAGTTAGAGTCATCCAACATCACCAAGTGGAGTTACTACAAAAAATAACATGGAAGGGTTAGACAACACATTGAGACTTCTCGAGTTCCGGGGAGTTTGGATGAAGGACCCAGAACAACATTTATTCGTATGTGAATCAATTTGGGTTGAAAATAATGTCCAGGATGAGGCCATAAAGATTGTGCAATTTGGGTTGAAACAACATTCATAGGTCACACACTAGTCTGGTACATGAAACTGTAGAGTACCACACCTACAGTACAAGAAAGCACATTAGTAGAAATTAGAAAAACATTGTTGAAGAGTTCAAGAAACCAAAATCCAAGTCGGAGTACATTGTCGAGGTAAAGGAAATCAATAAGGTACACACTAAGTCAATATAGTACTTTGATTAGAGATTCAAGGACGTGGTGGGCAGGTTAACGTTTCAAGTTCCCAATTAGAAACATAGGGAATGGTTTATTGCAGGACTCTTACCACACATCCATGGTCCATTGATACAACAAAAGGTTGTGTCACATTCTGAAGCACTGGAGATCACAATGAAATTGGAAACATCCCCTATAGGATAAAGTGGAGGGATGGTGCAGGTACAGACACAGTTAGCTTCCTTGAAAATTCAATTGGTAGATCTTACAAAAGGGAAGGAGAAATGGGAACAAGTTTGGTGTACCAAGTGTAGAACTTAAGGCCACCACAAGGACAAATGCCCAACATTTACGCAATATTTGGAAACTGGAGAACCAAATCCATTACCAGGAGGGGGATATTTTGAAATATGTAAGAAATGGGGACATCACCAGACTCAGTTTCCACTACTATATAAATATCAGAGTATGCCAAGGAACTTATTTTGCAACTTTTGCAAGTCATTCAGGCACGAAGAGAAGGATTTATGTACATTCGATTTAATGAAAGAGAGTATGTCAGATATGTATAAGATTTGGGAGGAGAATGCTACAACAGAAGGAGGTGGTCCACAGTATAATAATCAGAGATGCTTTAACCAAGGAAACAAAGGAAAATTTGGCAGAGGTCAAGGCAGAGGAAATTTTGGAAGAGGAGGTAGAGGGCTAATAATATGTTACAATTGTAATCAACCAAGAAACTTAGTTGTGAATTCCCAAATCCGTGTAAAACCTACACATATTGTAGAGAATTGGACCATGCGACAGAAGATTGTCCTCAACTAATGGTGAAATGGTAGGAAAGAGGGAATTAGAACCGAAATCCAAATCAAAATGTATAGAATATATCAGCTAAAAAACACAATGAAGGATCTAGAGTAGTAGCTATTATGTGCAACAGAACTAGAACAAGGGTTGATGTAATGAATGGGGGGAAGTAGACTGAGCAATGGGTAAGGAAATCAGTAGGAATTGTGCCAACATTTGATCCTCAACAAGAGAAGAAGATGTATCAGAGGGAAAGAAAAGAGATACTCAAATCATATTGGGTAGCATCAACATCTTATGCACCTCCTGTCTGTGATCGTATTATGCCAGAGAAGCCACTAAGGTGAGTAATATGAGATATTTTTTGAGAAGTTGCATAGCATTAGTGAAAGATGAAACTATGATGAATGCATTATGTGAAACGATTGATTATTATGCACAAGAAAGGGAATTTCCTATCACACAAAGGGTAGTGAATTAGGTACTGCAAAAAAAGAGGACCAACGAAGAATTTAGATTAAGTGTGTAGATTAGGGAATATGATGTGGATAATGTTATCTTGGACTTGGGGTTTTATGTGAATGTATTACCAAAGTGAACTTGGGAAATGATGGGAAAACTCAAGATGATTTGGTATCATGTTTAGTTAAGGTTGGAAAACCAGCACGGGATAGTCCCGATTGGCCGATTGACGAGAGTACCTGTGAACATAGATGGATTGTGCAGTGTAGTAGAATTTGAATTCATTGAGATCATGGATGATAGTAAACCATGTCCAAAATTTATGGGACTTGAATGGGCCTTTGATAATCAAGATATCATTAATCTGAAGAGGAGGGAAATGATATTTGAGGTAGGAGACTTGAAGGCTACTGCACCATTGGACCTGATAGAAGGAAAGAGGTACATAGAGCCAGTAAGAGGGAATGATATTCACAAATTGTATAATATGACTATGCATATGGATTGTTATGTTAACCCTATTAGCGATAAAAAATACAATGCTATTTTTTATATTGTTTTCTTCACTTTTACTTAAATACACTCATTCTCATTTATTGGAAAATGTCTTGACCTCCAATTCCCCAATCAACCTTGACAAGCTCCTTGATATATTTGCCTAAGATTGTTTTGGTTTTTCCCTCCTGATCTGCATTCCAAAAAGCCCAATTATTAGAGCCTAAAACTCTAGTTTTAGGTTTCTTTACAGTTTGAAATAAAAAATATATATGACACTATGACATAAAATGGTGTGTGTGTGCACAAGTGTCGATCCACGAACCCTAAGCCCACAATCAAATTCACATATCAAGCCAAGCACGATTCGAGTCTCCAAATCCATGCAATACACCAAACCCAAAGAGAAAGTGCTAGTTCCCACTCCAAATAGGATCTAAACATTTGATATCTAGGGGATTTGATTTCTGAGAAAATAAAAATAAACGCCAAATAGACAGTTGTCTTGTGATTTGTATAGTTAGGTTTTGAGTAGTTTTAATTGAATGCATCATTGTGTGATGTATAGCCATGAGTCTAGTATCAGGCTCAAGCTACAAATTAAACAGCAGGCACCAGGCCGTATGAAAAAAGGGCCACGAGGAATTATCTATGCAGAACAATGAAGCCACGAGTCAAGCCACGGACTCAATACATAAGTCTATTCTCATGTCAACACATCAATCCCAAGCGCAAGCCCCAAGTTCCATATGCCATTCACCTCATCATATAAACTAATACATAAGCCATGCAACATGCCATAGCCTAACGCAAAGCATTGAGTCTTTTCCTCTCCATCTATTATCAATACTCTGCTACACCAGGAAGTTTCTTAGCGTCTGAGACATCAGTCGATTTAAATGGTGTAAATATTGATAAGTTTAACTCTGACCTAGCTACTTAGCATAGTGAGGTAAGAATGCTAGTAAAATTATATTTTCAAGTCTCAAAGGGAAGGTGCTTTGCTTTTCGTTATGGCGATGTTCATTTATAACCTGGCAGTATCTTTTCTCCCATAGATTACTACTGTGCCCAATCGATGATTCAGGAAAAAATCAGATCAATGAAGGAGAATCGAAGAAACTCTTGGCAAACTGAAACAGGGTCGGATGACTGTTGGTTTATTTGAAATTGTTGCCTAAATTGAAAGTAATATTATGAATTCAGGTTTTGAACCAGAGGCACATGACAACAGATGGTAATTTCCTTTTTATGTTGTTGCAGAGTAGGGTTATGATGATCCAAAGGTATATGATGTCACAAGACAGATATGTAGTGACTATATGGAGCATTCAGAGGCCACTGAAGACGAGTAGGCATGCCAAATCCAATCGTCTGCAGCAGTTTCGACCGTGGATCAGGATAAATTAAAAAGGGCATGTGCTATATTGCAGCAATGTGATGCTATGATAGACCAGTTAGGATTATTTTCACCAAATGAGGGTAAAGAAGACATTAGTACTATAGATTTTAAATACTTGCTGGTGCCTTACTATCTTGGATAATTGACATAAAAGATCCATAATTCTAACAGACTATAGATTATTAAAACTTCTCAAGCACATCTGAAGGAGTTTGTTTCAATCTATGAGAAACTAGAGCTTGTTCCCAAGGAAGAAGTAGATGATTTCTCCCAAGATGGCAGGGATACACCTGAAGCAAGGAGAGAAAAAAAGATAGCAAGGTTCAAACGACAAAAGTAGTAGATTTAAAGCTCCAGGATATTAAAGAAAGGAAAGAGCGTCGTAGTCGGTCTATGCAGGCAGCTGCAATCACTACTTCGACTGAACATGGAGAGGAACCTATGCTAGATGATGATGGTGAAGAGGAAAGAGAGGCCTGTCTTACTTCAATTTCTTTGTCACTATGTAAGGAATTCGATCTTCAATTTCTTTGGCACTATGTAAGGCATTGGATCTTTTGGATGTCGACACAGTTCAGTGGAAGAAATTGATATATGTAAGATTGATGAAATGGTTATCACTATATTCAAACAGTTTTTCCCAAAAATTGCTTTAGGCTATGATGATCCCCGTGTAAGGCTTCATATTGGTGATGAAACTTCCTTTTTGAGGAAATGTCAGGCTGCAGAGGCCCCAAAGGAGTAGCATTGAAGATCAACAAGCTGAGAGAAAATGCATTTTTGCAATTTTGAAAGTCTGCACTTTCGACAGCTTAGCCGAGCTCCAAAAGGCGTTGTTAGCTGCTGAAATCTCCTCTTTCGACATCTTATTCCATTCTGTCTCATACCCGTTAGCTGTCGAAAACAAAAGAACAGGGAAGAAAGGCACTATTTGTGCACAGATCCGAGTTTCTCTGATCCATATGCCTCGAGGATGATTTCTAATGACAGATAATAATTAAAGGCATCATTATTAGGGTTTTTTTCCAGTTTTAAAAGTGCCAGCAAGAGGATAAGATTGAGTTTTCTACCTAATTTTGGCAAAAAACTATCTTGTTGACAAAGGTGGAAAATTCGAATTATCTATCAACTTATGAAGATCTATTGCAGCTGTCAAAGACTTTGAAGATTTTGAAGACCATTTGATATAAGATGTTGACCTATGAAATAGGATCTTTTCCTATTTTCATGAATTTGTTTTGACTTTCTATTTAAGTAAATCTGAGCTTGTTTTCCGGGATCTAGATATCTTTTGTAAAGGCTATAAAGCCACGAACTTCTGAAGATGTAGGGGCTTCGAGTCTGGAGAGACTGATACTACACCATTTCTGTAATAGACCTTTTCTATTATATAATACAGATCAAAAGTTCCTCTCATTTATTGATGTCATATTTCCATTTCTTTCTTTTCTTGTACTTTCATGGTTGATATTGATTTACGCTTATCTTAATTGCTTGTCAATTCATAAACTGTGATTTAATAATTAATCAACACTATCTTATTTAACCCATCACATGTGTGTTCTGGTTAATAAGCATAGCCTTCTTCACCCACCAGTAAGCTATCCATCTGATTATTGATTCTTGAGAGCATTGTCTCATCTAGTTGTACACATTTCACTGTCTTGACACAAATCCAATAGGTTAGTATTTCCCATTTGATCCAAACACTAAACAGCAAATCATTCACACTTTAAGTTACCAGGCTTCTTCAAGCTACAACCTGAGAAGGACTCCTGCAGAGATAACAAACCCCATTGTAGATGGTGCACTAATTTGGATAAGTATTAGTTCATGTATGTCAGATTCAAAGGAAGTTCTGGAACATTGGCATGAGGTATCAACTAGACAATGTGCACACATAACTCGATCATTGCACTGGATTAGAAAGGAGACATGTGATCCACCCATGTATGATGGATTGACTAATATCAGTTCTTTTATAAAGTTTTTTGATTTGTAGGTACCTGAACAAAAAAGGTTGTTAGCACTAGATGTTTTCCTAAAAGATACTCCAGCCAGATGGTGGATTGCAAATAAAGAGAGGATGGAAGATTGGTTGCAATGTAGAATACTAATGCAATTGAGATTTGGTACCAAGGTGGAGAATATTACATAGAAGTATACAAGGATAAATGAACCAGCGGGTCATGTTGAGCAGTGAAGAACCATATGGAGTTCAATACTGAAGAAGGAATGGATGCACATGTTTATACATACACTGGATACAATTCCAAAGAACTAGTACTTAGAGATGGAAATGCACAGAGAAATAGCAAGTTGGGATGATTTGGTTCAAAGGTTCAAAGTAACTTTTACTTTTGAACACGAATCTCCACTAATATATGCAACATTATAGGTCATTCAAAACAAGATCTTCTCAGGAGAAGGGACGATGGAGGTGGTACATGTTTTCAATGCACACAGAGATTCTATGACTGTCCATGAATTACTAGATTTTTACAATGTCACTAAAGAAGAACATGATGAGGAAGATCCTAGGAATGTGCAAGTAATTGAAACTAAGGGGGAACATGTAGTAGAAGGGCTAGAGCTGAGTTTGTTGCATACACACAACCAATAAATACGCAGAAGGTAAACATTGGGATGACAAAGAATCCAAAGTTTGCATAGGTAGGGGATTATTTGAATGATGAAAGAATGGAGAAGATTGCATATCTATTGCACAAGTATCATGATCTATTCCCAACTACATTCTAAGAGATGAAGGGGATTGTTGGGGAATTAGGTGAGATGAAGATCCCTTTGAAACCCGATGCTAAACCAGTGTGACAAAGACCCTACAGGTTAAATATGAAGTATAAAGATAAGGTGAAGGAAGAGATAGAAAATATGTTAGTAGCAGGGACCATTGAACCAGTGGTGGAATCAAAATGGATAAGTCCATTGGTATTGAAAGATAAGAAAACAAGTGGAATCAGGATTTGCATAGATATGAGGAAGCTAAATGATGCATGTATGCATGATCCATTCCCAACACCATTCACAGATGAGATACTACTAGAGAATGTAGGAGGGAAAGAGACTTATTCCTTCATAGATGGTTTCTCAGGATACCATCAGATAAAGATTGCACATGAATACAGGTATAAGACTACTTTTCTGACAGAGTGGGGAAGTTACCAATGCAGAGTGATGCCTTTTGGGATGAAGAATGCATCTACATTTTTTTCAAGAGTTGTTGTTGCAACTTTTAAGGAATTTATTCATAAGTTCCTTGAAGTGTACTTAGATTATTGGATTGTGTTTAGTATACTGAAGTATCACATAGAAGTGCTCAGGTTAATGTTGGATAGGTGTAGACAATGTCGAATTTCATTGAATTTGAATAAATGTATTGTTTTCGCGCCTTTTGGAAAATTTTTGGGCCATGTGGTCTACAAGAAGGCTTATTAGTGGATCCTGCCAAGATTGTAGTGATTTTGGATTTACATCCACCTACATCAGTTAGACAGTTGAGGGAAACTCTCAGTCATACATGATATTATAGGAATTTCATTAAAGGTTATGCATAGATTAAAACACCTATGGAGAAATTGTTGAAGAAGGGAGCAAAGTTCCAGTGGAATGAGGACTTTCATAAGGGTTTGAACACCTTAAAGAAGAAATTAGTGACCACACCAATTTTGATATTTCCATATTGGAACAAGGAATTCCATGTTCATGTAGATGCATCATCCATATATTTGGGTGCAGTATTATCTCAAATAGGGGAAGGAGACATAGATCACCCAATTTCTTTTGCAAGTAGGACATTGTCCATAGAAGAGAATAATTATACTACCACAAAATGAGAAGAATCGACAATGGTATATGTGCTACATAAGTTTATAGATTATTTATTGGGTTCTGATTTTAAGATGTATATAGACCATTCTGCGCTAAAATACTTAGTGAACAAGACAGTGTTGGGGGGGAGAACATGCAGGTGGTTATTGTTGTTTTAGGAGTATGATTTTGAGGTTTTTGTGAAACCAAGGAAGTTGAATGTAGGACTAGATCATTTATCGTGAATAATATCAGGTTCTTATTTTCAGATGTATATAGACCATTTTGCACTAAAATACTTAGTGAACAAGACAGTATTGGGGGGAAGAACATGCAGGTGGTTATTATTGTTTTAGGAGTATGATTTTGAGGTTGTTGTGAAACCAAGGAAGTTGAATGCAGGAGGACCAGATCATTTATTCTTCATAATATCAGGAGAAGATGCAGGGAAAATAGATGACATCTTGCCAGATGCACAACTATTTGTAGTTAAAATGGTGGATGACTACTTCGTAGACATCATGCATTTTATAAGTACGGGAATGGACCTGTCTGAAATGACAATTGCACAGAAGAATCAATCTGTGGTTAAAGCAGTAGACTATCAGTTGATTGCAGGGAACTTATACAAGTTAGGTGCAGATGGAATATTGAGACGATGTTTTTTGGAGCATGAAAGTCCTATGATACTCATAGAAGTGCACAACGGGATTGTAGGAGGACACTACGTAGGTAAAGAAATTGCACAAAATATTTTGTGCACAGGGATTTGGTGTCCCACACTTCATAAAGATGATAAAGAATACTGTTAGACATTCGATGTTTTTCAAAGGGTGGGAAACCCATCCAGGAGGGATGAGATGTATTTACATCCATAGGTTTGATTGCAAGAGTTTGATAAATCGATAATATACATTGTTGGACCAATCAACCCATCAGTAAGATCAAGATATAGGTACATAATCACTATGACAGAGTATTTGACCAGATGGGTAGAAAAAGCACCAGTCATATACTACACCATGGAGATTGTCATGCGGTTTCAATTTGAGAATGCAGTCAAATGATTTGGATTTCTACACATTCTACTTAATGACCAAGGAACACACTTCTTGAATAAGACAATTTAATCATTGACAAAGTAATTTCAAATTCATGACTAGAAGAGTACATCGTATCATCCTCAGGCCAATGGGACAATAGAAGCTTTAAATAAAATTTTGGAGAATGCTTTGACAAAGATATGCAACATAGGTAGATATGATTGGAACTTAAGATTTCCTGCAGTATTATGGGCCTACAAGACCATAAGAAAAACATTGACAGGACAGACACCTTTTACGTTGGTCTATGGACAAGAAGCACTGAAGTTGATGGAATTTATTGTGCCTAGCCTATGCATTGAAACAATTACTTATTTTTTGGACTCTGGCACAGTGGAGGAGAGAATGGCATAGTTGTTATAGCTTGAGGAAGATCATTTTGTCATGGGTTTCCATCAACAAGATCAGAAGGAAAGAGAGAAGGCATGGCATGATAGACACATTAAACAAAAAAAGTTTCAAGTGGGAGACTTAGTATTACTCTACAACAGTAAGTTCATGCAACAGTTGGGAAAGTTTTGAATGCACTAGTTAGGACCATATGTGATTCAACATGTGACGGAGGCATGTGTTGCATAGTTGGAAACCTTGAATGGAGAAGCCCTGGGAGGCTTGGTGAGTGGAAGTCGACTCAAAATCTATAGAGATGGTCGACCACCTGCACATTAATCTAAATTGTGCAAGAAAACATGTATCATAGTAGTTGTACTATAGTAGGGAGGTAAAACACCGACAAACAAACACAAAGTAGAAAAAGGAAGAAAACAAACAAAAAGTAGAAAAAAGGGAAGAAAATAGATAAAGAGGGGAAAAACAAGAAGAAATACAAAGGTATACAGGAAGAAGTGTTGCACAGAAAAAGGAGGTATCGCACTTATACCAAAAACAACACAAACTTAGTTAAGGGAACACAAAATTCAAGTGTGGGATAGGAACTGTTAAGGGCATTAAAGCACATAAAACAAAGTTACCGACTTAATGAGATCTATGACCTCAAAACGAGAACTCTAGCCCTTAAAACCCATATTTTTGCATTAAAACCCTAGTTGCCCCCCCCCCCTGCGGGCTTGGCCCAAGTACCGTGGGTGATCATGGGACCTGGACCAAGCCCACAGGGAGGCTGGGGCGATGCTCGATATTGCCCCCACAACCCTCTGATCACCAGATAGTCGACGCCCGTGCCCCCCCATAGGCCAGGTTGTGGTCTCGTGGCCCATGTGACCACGGCCTAGCCCGCTAGGGGGGGAGGGGGTTGGGGCGGTGCCCAACATCACCCTCGTGGCCCTCCCATCATATATATATAAACTAAT
>SNQJ01S0188280.1:18084-36424 GCA_010110895.2 Picea sitchensis | reverse complement strand
GTGGCCTAAAAATGGGTTAAGTGACCTAGAGGATGAAAGTATAAATAAGATAGCAATGGTCTCTTGTAGATCATCCTTTTTGTGGATCAATGGAGAGCTTCTTGTGAGAATATCTTTTGGAGTATTGATGAAGAGCTTCTTGTCATAGCTTCTTGAGCATTTTTGGTGTGGAACACTTGAGAATATTGAATATTTATAGGTGATTGAGGTAATCAAGGATATCTAAGACGAATTTCAGAAGGAAGGTGAAGAAAAGAGGGCCGGAATTGAAGGAAGGATAAATTCTTTTGATGATGTTTTCTAAGGTATGTTATTTACAGGTCATCTCACCATTTTCGCTATAATTTTTTTTCTATAATGATTCAGAATATGATATTTATATTCCATTGAGAAAACATACCCAAGTATCTATGGTAAAAAATTCATATTGTGGGTCGTTGTATTTTGGGATTTAGACTCCGTGGAAAATAGGGTTTGTGGCTAGTCCTGAAACTAGTAAAAAATAGGTGTTTCGGGTAAAAACGTGATAACTTCTTCATAACAGATCCAAATTCAGTGAGACAAAATGTGTTGGTTAGGGTACAGGTGGTAGTATGTTTTGTAACAATTTCAGATCAATTCAATGAATATTTTTTGCGGGAAACGCTCTACAAGGTCGCTCTCTAGAATAAGCCAGAATTCAACAAGGTATGCCATTTTTTCTATAACGCCTTTTCTGAGAGGTGCCAAGTAGTGCCACCTAGAGAAATTGTATAAAACACACTGAATAACATTGTATATCAGTTTCGGATCTTTATTCATTAGAGGTACAAAGTTATGATTATTTCAAGTTGGGGTTGTTGACTAATCCAAAACTAGTCATGGTTGAGACAAACAGTTGATGAGTTGGCACATACATAAGGTGTATAGTTGTTGATGTCGGTACATATTGATGAGTCATTGTTGATTAGTATTTGAGACATGATTTTTATATACTTGGTACATGGTTGAATGCACTTGTTTATGGTACAGGTTGATTAAGGGTTGTTTGGCACAGGTCGGTGCATGGTTGATGCACTTGTTTATGTTGATAGATTGATATTTGTTGATGATTGTTGCCTCATCTTAGTTGGTGATAATAATTTAAGATGAGTCTTGCATATAGAGTTGGTTATTTTGTAGAGTTGTACTCTATTCAGTTGTTGCTGAAAAACCCTTAGATTGAAGTCCATAATAAAAAGAAAAAGTGTACATACATCTTGTGTTCTTTGTGTTCCTTGTGGAGATGATTTGTTGATGATCGTTGACTTGATATATATTTGATGTATGTTTACATCTAACTAGTTATAAATAATGACAATGAGTAATGAGAAAATGTTGAATGTTAACTAAGGAGTTTTTGCATAAGAGGTTTTGGAAAAAGATCCCCACACTCATTCACCTGCCCTCTAAGTGTGGTAGGTGTGTCCATATCCTATGAAAATGGGTAACCTCAGTTCATATTCCATAGATCTTCCCTTGGTTTTCTGGTGAGTATGTACTAAATTCTTGTAACAATACTCACGTTTCTCTAACTATAAGTTAGTCAGTTATAGTGTTGCTAAAACAACATGAGGAATAATAATAGTGCTGACGGTATGCAGTTCACAGTTTTTGGTTCTTCTCGGTGAAGTTCTTTAGTCTTTACCTCCTCTTCCCTTGCGGACTATGAATACTCTTCATTTGTTAGATCTTCTTCTTCTCCATTGTAGAATCCTAAAGTCTCTATAGTTCTATTGTAAATAATAGGTTCACAAGAGGAACCTATCTGAATAGTCTCCCACTGCGCATGAGTCCAACCTCACGTGTCAGCATCATAGTCTAAATCATGAACGGTAGCTTTAAAATCCACTAATTATTGTATATTAAAGATATTCTTCTCATCACAATAGCATATTAATTCTCATCTTTAAAAAGTGTAGAAAATTTCCTCACCACACCATATCCTATGAAAATGGGTAACCTCAGTTCATATTCCATAGATCTTCCTTGGTTTCCTGACTGAGTATGTACTAAAATTCTTGTAACAATACTCTGATTTCTCTAACTACTCTGGTTAGTCTGGTTACTTAGTGTTGCTAAAACAACATGAAGAGTAATAGTGCTTACTTTGACAGTATGCACAGTTCCTGAAGTTTTTTATTCTCCTCGGTGAAGTTCTTTAGTCTTTACCTCCTCTTCCCTTGCGGACTATGAATACTCTTCATTTGTTAGATCTTCTTCTTCTCCATTGTAGAATCCCTCGTCTCTATAGTTCTTCTTAAATAGGTTCACAAGAGGAACCTATCTGAATAGTCTCCCACTGCGCATGAGTCCAACCTCTGTGTCACTGTCATAGTCTAAATCCTTGAACATTAGCTTTAATATCCCATTGATTACTGTATATTAAAGATATTCTTCTCATGCAATAGCATATTAATTCTCATCTTTAAAAAGTGTAGAAACTTTCCTCTAGCTCCCTTAAACAAATACCTCTTTGATTGACTATACGATTCTACTCTGTCAATAGAAAACTCAGTAATGTACCCTCCAATAGTGCTATCAAACTAGAGATCCACTGCCCTAGACATAGAGTTATTGACTCTCTTGAATTTCTTGATCAACGTTGTTGTCCAAACCATAGGTGGTCTAGATCTGATCTCAAACTAGGTGTTTGCTAATCTGGCTAACCACTCGTATAACTCCTTATGAACTCCTCCAAAGAAAATATTGTGTATGTCGGTAAATATGTACCTTCCCAACCAGTATTTTGTACTAATGCTAGGATTCTTGTTCTGGTATTCAGCGAAGTCCTTTTATTGTTATTCTATCCATTTTTGAATCTCTATCTTTTATGGAAACCACCTTGACATTCCCTCAAGAAGATCCCAGTCTTGACAATGGAACCATTTTTTGGCGTAGGGGTAGACCTAGGGTTTAACTCTAAAAGTGCACCAACAATCCCTAACTACTGGACCTTTTGGCAACATCTGCAAAGAAGATGAAGTCTCACCTGAAGTGGCAATAGGGGGTTGTAGGACACATGTGTCTAGAACTAGAGGAAATGCGCAAAGTGATTCCTATACACAATGAAAAACAATCTAGATATTATTTACCACTCTTATGCCCACTTCGTGAGGCTGGATATATCTCTTATCTCTACCAATCATGCAATACAATATAACATATAACAAATAACACAACATCAACCCCAAAGAACAAAAATATATATGTGGTTGACCCTCTCCCTAGGGCTACGTCCATAGAACTATGTTTCTTGATTTATTAGATGAAAATATACAGTTCTATCTGCACACTTAGTTGTAGACCTTTCTCTTTCTCTTCCCTCCCTGCACACCCAACTACAGGGTTGATCTTCGCACCTAGTTGAAGATCCACAATACAGACTCAATATTTTCATCAACAACAGTAATAACAACAACAACGAACAATGACCAATAATGAACAACCCTCTCGACTCCTCTATACCTTTATTTATACATTACATGACTCTTGGACAACCTTAGACCGAAGTATAGGTGTCAAAACCCTATATCCAAAACCCTAGGTGTCAAAACCCTAGGCCCACTTGACCCACGTTTTAAGGGCTTCGCTAGCATGTTCCTCCTTCTTTTCCATGAGGTGCTCCAAAGAACCTATTGGTGTCTTCTTTCACTTGCTGAGTTGTCCACGATCTCTCTTCTTTGCTTCTTTATCTTCCTTGATCTTCTCTTGCAATGACTAACTTTTCCTTTTCTTTGCTCCTTCTTTTATGCTTATTTAACCACTTTGACCCTTCCTTGTTTTGTGTGCTTCTTGTGTAGTTCGTGCTTCATCTTTCCTCTTCTTTAATTTTTTATTTCTTCCTTAATACCAAACCAAGGGCTAACAGTTTCCCTACACATTTTGTAGCACTCTCTCCATGTCCCCACCTACTAGCTCATCTCCTCGACCCCTTCGTTGATGTTGTGTGAATCCCTCTGGACATTGCGAACCAAAATTTTCATAACAAATCAATTTTTAATACTTGATACCATACAAAAATATTTGTTTTTATTTTTATTTTTCCTTAATCAAAATTGAAAAACACAAAAAAATGAAATATATAAAAATAATTTATTACCAATATCACCATAGGCAAAACCTAGTGGAAATGGCATGTCAGGATCCCCTATGTAGTCGATCCCTCTATAAGGATAGTCGTCAATGGCTATGACCTGTCAGTGCCACCAGAAAAATAACTCATCATTGTAGGGGGTTGGCACCCTACCACCTCCTATCCGCCTCATCACGTTGGTCCATCATGACATGGATGGATTGCACAGTCCCTGTGGAGTAATCTCTACTCTAGGGATCAAACCTAGAACCCTCTCAAAGAAAAAACTACAAAGTATGGATGTAAATCCAAAATTTCTCATTTGCCCTTATTTTCAATCCATCAATTGGCTCTTCATGTTGGCCATCAGTGAGGTACACTAGTCATAAACAATGGGTCTCAAACACTTCACCGCATAGAACATGAGTGGCCTTAATGCCTGGTGCAATGAGGCCAACCTTGAAATCCATGTGAGTACAAGCATGACGATCTTTAGACTCAGGTTCTATATCTCCCTGATAGGGATTTGGCTCCCTACTTTATCTGTGTCTACAACATAGTGGGTGGAAATGTACTCCGCCATAGTCATACCACCTTCAGCCCCTCGAGCCTTGATATTCACCACCTCGCCCTAGCGAGACAATCTTGTGATAAAGTATATACCATCCACTTCAATCCTTGATGGTTTTCCATCAAGATTGAAGGACTTTGTCTCTGGATCCCAATAGTTTACCAATAACTAGAGAAAACTCACCTTAGGCCTCATTCATTTGAGAGCCCAAAATTTATAAAGTCCACATTGTTTCAAAGATTGTTGGGCCCTTGCATCTCTTCCGACTGTTGCATCTATCTCCTCATTCTCCCTTTATCTCTATTCAATAACCATCCTACAAAGGAAAGATACTTTTTTGAGTGAAAACCCTTTCAAAATATTTTTCACGAACTTGTACGCAGGATAACCTTGTGACAGTCGCGTATAGGGCTTCATATATGCATGAAGGCTTCACTTTTCCTGTGTATATGGGGTCGTATACGCAACCTGATGATCTGTCACCCGTGTACACCCTAGTTTCCATGTAATGACCTCTAATACTAAAAAAATGGGGACTAAAAATGAAATTTAAACCATTGAAATTGACGAGGATGGGATGGGCACTTACTTGGTCAAGACTATTTTTGATTTCGTTGATTGTAGCTCCCACAATCATCACTTGAAGATCATGGAAAAAATTGCCTAAAATTCACTATGTGGGTGAAAAAATGCAAAGAGTATGGTAAAATGATTTATTTTTACTATTAGTATAAATTTTTTACCCACTTGCTATAGTTATTTTCTATTTTTGACCTTATGGACTAGTTGTGCAGTGGAAAGACTTGGTTTTAGTGGTTTTTTCCATGGTGTTTTATGGATTTCCAGCATCCTACCACCCGTTCATGCATTCGGCAGGTATATTCTTTCACTGACATATAGGATAGGTTTTCACTCCACTTTGCATTCTTCCATCATCCTATGATAGTGTTCCATACACCCTAGGTATGAACCCATATCTTAGCAACACAAAACCTTCTTACTACTACTAGAAGTGTCGTTATTAAGTGGTAGAGACTTACCAAACATGGGTGACCTAGTTAGAACCTTTATGTCATTTGGTGCCCATGCAGAAGTTATTCCATAGGACTGAGAGTTCCTTATAGTCCTAATATGAATTTTCGTTCGAACCCCATTTTCTTACTCACCAGAATTCTGACCATTACCTATGGGACTCCCACCAAGTCTTGGTTAAGTTTTTTTCCGACTCCCCAAAAAATGAAAATTTTGTTGAGTGAACTTGTCTCTTTCACACTCATTAAATGGTTTTGAAAGGACGTCTAATTGGTATAAGTTTAACCCTTTTCCATACCAAGTAGACTAAATAGGGAAAAATGAATACTCTAGTCATCATTGGCTAGAAGAGTTCTCCTAGGTATTGTTTTATACAATTTTGGGCCTAGGGGACTAAATCTACAAAAAAAAAAAATTGAGTTAAGTTGTAATTGCACTCCATCATCCTTCTTGCATTGTTGATCCTATTGTCGGTTCCCACTTTCTCTTTATAAGCTTCTTGCCTCTAAAATTTGCATCACTATCCAAGAAGTGCCTTCCATATATCCTTTTCAGCTTGACACCCTATATCCTTAGAGGAAACATCCCCCCGAGTGTCCATGCCCCGCATGCACTTCCTTGCATTGAGCATAGGTATGTTCCACTGCTTAGAACTAGTTGCTTACTCGCGACACTCATTTCCTCTCCTATATCATAGAATTTATTTTCATATGAAAACCCAAAAAAAAAGGGCGGGAAAGGAATATTATCTTGTATTGGCAATAGTTATCTCGCCTTTGAATGAAGCACAAAATTTTGAGTCCATTTTCATCTAAAGTTTGAGTTTAGCATGACCTTAGGAAGTTGATCTTGTTACTTAGATTTTGCTCCTCTAAATGGTTTTTATTTCAGTCCCTATGGAGATTTTGTTGATGCCTCCTACGTCGCAAATTTTTATTAATGATCAGTATCAATTCTATGATTCCCGACTTATCCATATGTATCATGCTTTTTTTCAAAGGAATTTTAAAATCCCGTGTCGGGAATTTCTCAGAACTCTTGACTTTGCATGTCGACCATGCCCTCAGTGTATCTCAAAATCACATGAATTTGTTGTCCTACCTTGCACCCTGGGCCTACTTTCATCATGGGTAGGTAATCTTGAACCCAACAGATGAAATTTTCTCATTGGTCGCTGACTGGGGGGTTTCCCTTGTGTTTGAAGAAAATAAATATATTCACACATTGGAATTCATGTTGTTTCTTGGATTCCATTATCCCTATTTGTGTTTTCCTCGCCTTTGTCGACAATTTTCCTTATTGACTGATATTCAGAGGGTATCTTTCATGCACTACTTGAATCTAGTGCATGTAAGGGATGCACATGGTAATTGGTTCATGAACATCCTATTCATCTGAGCTCCTCCTAATGATCAAGTTATTTCTTTCTACCGCATGATAGATGATGAGATATTCCTCAATGCTCTCCTTTTAGTGGGTCTCCTTCCATCAAATTCATCTCATCTATTCTAGAAACGATACCTCGATTCCTAGAGTCTTGCAGCTGTCAATGGAAAGTTCTCCCACCATCGACAGTTGGGAATACATCCATGTCTCCTGATCGATGGATTCTTCAAGTGTTCGACCTCAAAACCCTTATTCACTCTTGTGGAATGTACTCGGTGCCTTGATACTTACTTTCATTATTGGTTGGTTATCTCACATTTGTTAATGATATACCTTAATGACCGATAATCAAATGAAGTATCACCGTGTTCGACCTCAACTCCTCTATTCACATGATGTAGACTTGCACCTTCGATGGATAGTGTAGAAGACCTCCAACTTAAAGTAGCATCACTCCTTATCTACTATTGTCTTTCATTGGACCACTACCTATATGACTTTAGTGATCATGGGAGATCATATTGTACTCCATTGTATACAGATAGCTTCAGTTGATTTTGAGACCAGACTCCACTGTGTCTTTTTCGTGACTATGAAAGCCTATAGAATATGTCCACTTTGTATTGCATATTCATAGCCATGAACAACTATTTGATATATTTCCACATGGATCTGTAGTGTAATTCAGATTGGCATCCATGTGTACAAAGTCTTTATGGATTTTAATATCTTCATGAGTAACTAGTACTTCCAGATGAGTCTTCTGGGAGTTATAATGTATTTTGGCCATCGCAGATAGTCCTATGACCTCACACATTAGGGGGCATTTGTTACAACAATTTTTTCCTCACTCCATGCATATTTCTTGGATGGCCTTCCATTTCCCTCTGTATACTTGAAGTCCCCTTTTTGTTCACTCCAGAGCCAAAAATGCAGATTTTTGTACATATAAGTTCCCTATCAGTTATACACCAAGAGTATACATAGGTTGCTCCACTACATCCAACATACATCGGGTTTGGTGCTAAAAAATTAAGCCAGGTTTCCATGCCATGACATGAGATCCATGATCCTTGACATTCCATATACTGGAAATGCTTCGACTCGTCCCTTTAGTTCCATTTGGAGGCTATAAATTGAGCCATATCCAAGCCTAATAGACCATTCAACTTTGACAGCAAAGACACTCTAGAGAAATTTTACTTCATATTGATTATGCATTCATTTATCCTTGAAATTTTGAACTTCTTCTATTCAACCCCCAATCTCTTCCTACTTTGTGATGGAGAAACTCATTGACTCCTATATATGAGATTTCCTTTGCAGAGGATTGAAGTGGTGGAGGCCCAAATGGAGGGACTTAGCTTCTCAGTTTTGATATGTGTCGTTACAAAAGTTTCTTACCTATGTACTTATGTTGATTCTGTTAATAGAAATACTCTTTTCTCGTTCAATTGATATCTTGCAAATATTTGAATTAATTTCCATGGGTGTATTTGTCATGTATGTTAATGGATTATGCTAATCTATATGATGAAATCATATATTATCACCATATGCTTGTGTATCTTTGTTTTTGAGGACAAGTTGCAGGTATAAATCTTTGGGCCGCATTCTCAACGATGGTCTTCTTCGAATGTCTGGACGACGTAGGATTTTTTCCTTGTCTTGTTAGCATTTCATTTATATAGCATACTTGAGATTAGAGTTGATTTATGGGTGTCGTTTCGTCTGTTGTGGTTTACCCCTAGCCATAGAGAGATTTTCCTCGTAATAGGTCTCCAAGTGAAATTAAGAAATAATATGACATAATGATGAAGGTGAAATACAAATATGTTGTTTTTGTTGGTTGTGACTATATATCTCACAAAGTGTCTCTCTTTCTACATGTCAAGAAAAGTGTATATCTTTGTCTTTGTTGTCTTTGTTTTTCTATATTATATTTGTCAGTGTTTGTATCGTTTTAATATTTCTTATATACACTAATATTACTTGATTGTTTATAATTATAAAGGAATGATTCCCTAGTGCACTTCCCGTGGAGGAAGACATGGTTGTATAAGTGCTTGTTCAGGAACATGGAGCGAATATTGAAGATCAAGTTAATGATCATGTGGAAGAAGATGTTGATGCTAATAACATAGTTCAAGAAGATGGGACACATATATTGATCGAGGAGAAATTTAATAATGTTGGAATGGATGATGATGATGATTAGCTTGATGGTGTTTTTGATATACCTATACTTGAGAAGGAAACACAACCTCTTTATGAAGGCTCCAAAACAAGTCTTCTCGCTACTATATTGTTTCTAGTGAACTTAAAGGTTATGAATTTCTTTTAAAACACTTGTGTCACACAACTCCTAAGGTATGTAATATATTTTGACACATTTAGTACATGATGATAAAGTTTTTATTTTTTCCTCTATTTTTGTTGTTAGTTGATCATTTTTAAAGTTTGGAAGCAATATGTACAATTAATATTTTTTACGTTAACCAGTATTGATTTTTTATGTTGTAGATTGCTAGGTGAAGTTTTGTTACTACCGTAATTTTTTTTATGTCACACATGTTGGATTACTGAGAGGGGGGGTGAATCGGTAATAGAGAAATTGAATCCTTTTTAACCACAATATGAAAGTGTTATATCAATGTAGCATTATCATCCAATAGTTTCAGAGTAAATAAACAATGAAAAAATGAGCAATCATACACATACACAGTACACCAGTGTTTTTACGTGGAAATCCAAAGAGGGATAAAACCACATAATTTTTTTTCTTATATGTCTTTAAGAATTACATTTATTGGAAGCACCAACTTCATTTTTTTTCCAGCTGCAACTGGAAGGAGGCTCCAACCCCCTAATTTCTCAGGCTACAACTTAAGGGAAGCTCCAACTCCCCAATTCTCTGGCTACAACCAAAAGGAGGCTACAACCCCTTATGTTCTATGGCTACAACCAGAAGGTGGCTACAACCACCTGTCCTTGCCCCGTCCAACCACCCTGACATAGAAGTAGAATGATGGAACCACTATCACACTATCACTGTGAGATATACCACTGACCTGCAGCCAACCAAACCGTAACAACATGTACCAATAACATGTGCCAACATGTACCATACATCAACCTATACCTCAACCTGTACCATAAACAAATGCATCAACCATGCACCAAATCTGTACAAATAACATGTCACAATAACCTGTCCAAACAACCTATCACAACAACCTGTCTCATCAATCTTATCAACCAAATCAGATCTACTCGCCAAGATCAATCACCAAGACAAATCTTAACCATATGCAAAATATCACCAAGATGTGCATCAACCAAGGATAACACAACAACTCATAATCATCACCAATATCAATATGTGCTTCTAATAATATACCAAGACAAGTATGCTACATCATCCATAAACCATGTGTCAACAATACTACTAACAAGTGCCTCCAACCATGTACCAAGTATGTACCAATCATGAATCAACTACTCATCAACTATGATTCATCAAGATGTACCAACATCATCAACTATACACCTCATGTATGTGCCAAATCGTCAACTACTTGTCTCAACCATGTACCCAACAGGTACCTCAACCAAAAGCCCTCATCAATTTCATCATCCAAATCTGATTTGTAACTCTGTAATAGACCTAGTTTAAATGATCACATAATTGCAAACCTTAACTTTAACAACAAGAGACTAGAATTTTCATCGAACTTTACTTTAGTCTCACATGACTAGTTTTGGATTAGTCAACAACCCTAACTTGAAATAATCATAACTATGTACTTGTAATGAATAAAGATCTGAAAATAGTACACAATGTTCTTCAGTGTGTTTTGTGCAATTCCTCCAGGTGTCACTACTTGGAACCTCTTAGAAAACAAGTTATAGCAAAAATGGAAAACCTTGTTGAATCCTAGCTTATTCTAGAGAGTGAACTTGTAGAGCGTGCCTCGCACGAAATATTTGTTATAATGATCTGAAAATTGTACACAGAATACTACACATTTTACTATAACTGACACATTTGGTCTTACTGAATTTGGATCTATTATGAAGAAGTTATGACATTTTTTTTCCGAAACACATGTTTTAGACTAGTTTCAGGACTACCCACAAACCCTATTTTCCACAGAGTGTAACTCCGAAAATACAACGACCCACAAGATTAAATTTGTACCATAGATACTTGGACATGTTTCCTCAATGAAATCCCAATTTCAAGGTCTGAATCATTCTATAAAAAAAATTGTTGCAAAAATGGTGAGATGACCTGTAAATAACATACCTTAGAAAGCATCATCAAAAGAATTTATCCTTCCTTGAATTTCAACCTTCTTTACTTCACCTTCCCTCTAAAATTTGGCTTAGATATCCTTTGGTTACATCAGTCACTTGTAACTATTCAATATTCTCAAGTGTGATTAAAAATGAGAGAGCCTTTCCTCTTATTTATACTTTCATGTAGCTTCCTCAAGGGTTACCTTTTAACCATCTTAACCCACTTTCCTTATTTTAGGGTTAACCCAATTCTAATTTCTCCATTAACTTTATTATTTAAATAATTTATTTTGTATTCACTTTGACTTATAGTACACTCATTACTTCACTTTATTATTTACCTTCTAAAATCTCTTAAACCACTTTGACTACTTTGACCTTTTGGGGCTTCTAGATGACTCATGAGGGTTCACCAACTTCACATGGCCATAACTCTCTAACCGTGAGGAGTTATGTGGCATTCCACATACCACTGAAAATGGCATGAAATGTACTATCCATATAGAATATTATTTCCTAAAAATATATCAAAACTCAAACAAACTTGGGTCCATCACCCAAACCTGGGTTCTCCAACTTCTCATGGCCATAACTCGCTAACCATGAAGAGTTATGTGATGTTTCACATACCAAAGGAAATTGAATTACATGTACTATCCATATATAATAGTCTTACCTTAAAATATATTAAAACTCATACCATTATACATGAAACAACCTTGGGTCCATTACCCAAACCTTTGTGCTTCCGGAATTTTCTACCGGACTTTCACCAAGGGTTGAAATCAATCACTAAGGGTTGAAATCAATATACAATATTACTCTCCAATGGTTGACATCAATGAAAACCAACAATCCATACCAATTTTCCATCAACCTAAGCCAATTTTCTAACAATCTCCCCCTTTGGCATTGATGGCAACATCAACATTGATGGAAACACTTAGTCATGATAACATTCATGCTTATATTACTCATCAATGTTTCTATCTCTCCCCCTTTGACATCAATGGAAAAGGGTATCTCCCTTTGGGGCTTCTCCCCTTGACTGAATTCTCCTTGTGGTTTCTACCCCTGTCTACATGCCTTTGATTTTTCTTTGTGTTTATAAGCCTCTGATTACTCTCTCTCCCTTTATATGAATAATATCTCCCCCTTTGACAAAGGGTATCACTTTGAAGTCATATTTCTCATTCTTCCCTTGTGACAATCGCTCCCCTTGGAAACATGCCTCTATGCTCTATCTCCAAGAATTTACTTTTGCATCTGATAAATCTCTCCCCCTTTGTCATCAATGGAAAATGCATCTTTCCATCCAGGGTTTCTCCCCCTAACATAACTCTTCTTGAAACTGATCTCCCAACCTAAATTGTCCAATTTATGGTGCTTCCTCATGTACATCTAAGACATATAAGATAAGCATTCAAAATCATTCATTTTGGAGTAGAAATTACTCCTAGTCTCTGGCGAAGATACTCAAAGGATTATTGCGGAAGTGGTTTTGTAAAGATGTATGCCACTTGTTGTTTTGTGCCCACATATTCAACTCTGATGTTCTACTCTGCAATTTGTTCCTATAGAAAGTGATATTTGATTGGAATTTTCTTCGTCTTGGAGTGCATCATTGGGTTCTTTGAGTTACCGATGGTGCTTGTATTATCACAATAGATTGGAATGGGCTCATCATAATCAACCTGTATATCTATCAAATTTTTCTTCATCCATAGAACCTGTGTACAACATGCTTCTCCTGCAATATACTCTTCCTCTGTAGATAAGGAAACTAATGATTGTTTCTTGCTTATCCAGGATAATAAACACTCACCCAAGTAGAACGTTGCTCCATTGGTGCTTCCTCTATCATCAATGCAACTTGCCCAATCTACATCAGTTTAGGAAATGAGTGATATATCCTTTCCTTTTGGATACCATAATTGAAACTCTTATGTTCCTTTGAGATATCTGAAAATACTCTTTACTGCTAATACATGTGATTTCTTTGGTGTTGTTTGAAATCTTTCCACCTGTCCAACTTCCTCCATTACATCTAGTCTGGATGTTGTCACATATAGTAAGCTAACAATCATTGACCTGTATTACCTCTGGTCTGTACACTTTGAATCATCATCTTTTCCCAACTTGCAACTGGTTTGCATTGGAGTGGTAACTAGTTTGCAATCTTCCATTCTGAACCTTTGTATCATTTCTCTGATACACTTAGTTTTAGAAATAAAAATTCCTTGGCTGCTTTGACATATATGAAGACCTAGAAAGAAGGATGGTTCTCCAAGTAATGACATTTCAAATTCATTATGCATATCCTTTTCAAATTTCTAGCTTAACCTGTCATTAGTACTTCCAAAAACAATATCATCAACATAAATTTCAATTAATAAAATACCTTCTTGATTTACCTTTATGTAGAGGTTGTTATTTGCACTTCCTTTCCATAGTTCGTAGGGATTTTTGTCATTATTTTTTCTAAGAATTACTTTGTTTTGAATGTGAACTGTTGTATACACTGCATGTGTCCAAAAAATATCTGTTAATTTGGAAACCATTAGCATTGTTCGAGCCTTTTCCTGTGTAATTATCATCCATTATGATAATGTTCCTTTGTCTCTGAACCGCTCTCTAAACCAATCTATTGTTGGCATGTTTACAAGAAGAGTGTGCTTGTCATTGATGGAAAGAACATAAGGCAGAGCAGAAGGCAAGAAAGCTGAGGAAGAAGAACGATAGTGGTCGTTGGATCATCGATCCTGAATACCCAACAACCGTTGGATCATTCTAAGTGGAAGGACATGATAAGATAGAAGAGAAACACCGTAGATAGATCGAGCCATCGATCTAAGAACATGATCAACAAACAACATTTTTTTCAGGTCAAAAGTTGTGAGGAGGTCACTGTTCAGGGAATCTCACTTTGGAAGAATTGGCAACTTGAAATTCAAATTACCCGAAGCTCGAAATACGAAATGACTAAGGACCATCAGATATGGAGAAAATGCGATGACTGTTAGATCAACGTCTAGTGACCAGAGGAAGCGCAGAGGAGAAGTATAGATCTGATCCGTTGGATCTGAGCATCGAGGATCAACAGTCGTTGGATCTAGAGATAAATGCACGAAGGTTAAGCCTTTGGATGAGCATAGGAGAGAGGACTTGTGAAAGTCCCGAAGTCTTGAAGTAATAAGGGACCATCCATCGTCAAGACTAATAGGTGGCACATGATCCACAACTCCGGAGTGAATCACTTCTGGATTTTGTGGTTGGAAAGGAAACTAAAAGTCCCGAAGTCTTGAAGGACGAAGGTCTGAAGTTGCTCTCAATTGTTGATCTAAGATACATTTTGGGAGTTAGGACAACCGTTAGATCCAGGAGAAGAACATCTGTCACACGAGGAGATCCACATCAGCAAGACTACGTCGGCAAGGACACATGGTGCAATCAGATAATGAAAAGTGTCAAGTTGAATCGACATTTTAGGTATGTGAAAATCACGAATCTGAGTGACACGCGAAAACTACTCAGGTCGTCCCACATCATCAAGTGACGTAAGCAAGTTACGTCACTGTGGGAGTTTTACTTCGAGAGTTTTACCACCGATGATTAGACTAAAGTCCCAAAGTCCTGAATGCTGAAGACCCGAAGAAGACCCTGGTTCTTGATCGCCAGGAGGGGTACGTGTCAGAATATTATGCATTCGAGCGGAAATACTCTGGGAAAACGTGAAGGAGAAAGTTTTGAAATTGTTGGAGACCGAACAACCGAAGAATATAGGAGTCATCGATCTACGAGAGGACAGGTGTCACTAGATCACAAGCTCTGGGTAAAATGCTCAGAGGGAAGCCGAGCGAGGAGAAACTGAAATCTGAGAATGCCAAAGGGCGAAGTCCCAGAGTGGAGGATAGTCGTTGGATTAAAGAGGACAAATGTGAGCAAATATTCCATTTTGGAAGATATCTAGTCAGAAGAAACGAGAATTTGATATTTGAAATCTCTAGAGTCCAGAGACCCGAAGGAGATCTCGACCGTTAATCCAAGAGGGACACATGTCAGTGGATTTTCAATTCCAGAATATTGACGTATGAAGGAAAGCAGGGTTTGAGACTTGAAACTCCCGAAGACCAGATCATGAAATAAGCTGTAGCCATTGATTTGAAAGGGAGCTACGTGTCGACAAATCATGGAGATATGGGATTGTGCGTGGAAAGAGTAAAGGAAGGAAGATAGCAGCTGTTGATCGAGTGGCATCGCCAAGGGATTAGAGATCAATGGTCATGCTCAATTGTGGGGCCAAAACATGCTGGGTTCTTAATTTTTCTTGAGCGGGCCACAATCAAAACCACCATATCGCCAAAGGCATATGTGGAGCTCTGTAGTGAATTATGGGGTGAAAATCACGCTGCCCTCAAACTGCCTTTAGTCGCGCCCACAATTACGTGGTCATGTGAGATCATCTCCCAAGGTCATATCAAAATAAGGAGCTAGCACTCGCTAGACCGAGATCCCGAAGTGCTCGGAAGTTAGGCTTGTGGTCACAACCATGGTCACATCAACGAAGATTAAGGGAGGATATAGCACATCGCTAGGCTCCACTTCAGATATAGAGAGTTGGGAGAATCGAGATGTCTCATACCAAAATTCCCGAAGTGGCGAGTCACGAAGCCCCTATTGGTTAGGCGTATGGTCACCACCGATGGTCACGTGAAGGAAGGGGCTTAGAAGCCAAAGAAGCAAAAAATGACTGACTATAACTAACAGATAAGACAAAGAGTTACGACTTCCAGAGAATCCAAAGAATATTTGGATAATGACCACTGATGATGAAAATATTCAACATAACCTCTAGAGAAGATAAAGAGTTTGAATGATGATCAGGCAAAGGAATCGGCATGAGAAATACATGCAGAACATAGAATATAGTGAGTTTTTTCAATAGTGATGCATGTGGGTAGGAGGGGACGCAGTGTATAAACTAAAGGGGAGATCAATGGTGCAATGAAGAGCATGTAGAGGCAACACAAAGCATAAAAGGCAGAAGATAAGCTGAACATGATGCAGTGTTGAGCATAGGAGGAAAAAGAGCATAGCATAGAAATAGAATGATGTAGAAGTGGAACAAAGCATAGAAACTGAATAAGGCAGAGGAGACATGGATTTTTAACAGACCATATCAGAGAGAGAGCAAGTAAGTAAATTTTTGCAAGATTATGTTAAAATATTTTGTAATTGCAAAGAATCTTCTTATCCCCTTTTGTGGATAAAGATAAAATATATTTATTATTGATTAGATCAATCCCCTTTTGTGTTTGATCATGTCTGTCATTGTAATTGACCAAATCCCCTTTTGTGGATTGGTCAAACCCTAATTGTAATAGGCTAAATAATAAGTCGGCCCCAGAATATATTAAAGAGGCCCCAAAATATATTAAAGGTGGTTATAACCACCTAGAAGAAGAAGTCGGCCCTACCAGTGAAGAGACACTTCCACACCTGCCAGAATTGTATAAATAAGAGAGGCCAACACCTCATTTGAACACACACTTAGCTCACTCATCTAGTGCACAAGTTTTGAAGGAAGCTGTAGTTGCCGGTTGCCAGAAGAAGGAAGAGAGAGAGGCGTGTTGCTTAGTGTTGGATATTCTCTGTTGTCTGGTTCATTATCTTGGCATTGTATTAGCTATCTATATTAAGGAAGTTTTGCTGGGTTTTCTTCCCCTTGAGGGTTTCCCAGGATAAATTCTTGTGTACTCTTGTGATTGTGTTTCTCTCAGTGATCCTGTCTATGCTATTGTTATCTAGTAAATTGAAAGTAACCTAATAATAGCAGAAACTTTAACATGGTATCAAAGATAATATGAAGAGAGCATCTTTCACAGGAAAAAGAAAAACGTCACTGTTGTCGTACATGGAAATTAGGGCTTTTTATTGAAGAAGGTTTTCAGCCCCAAATCCATCTAGAAAGGTGCACCCTACCTCAAGGAACATTTTGGCATCTTCAAAGCACATTTTCAGTGGATAGATCTCCCGAAAAGTGAAACCTTAGTTTTCACAAAGTACCAAAAGTACCAGAAAACCAGAGTACCAGAAGTACCAGAGTACTAGAAGTACCAGAAAACTAGAAGCATCAGTCTAGAAATCTACAAATCAAGTTTGAAGGGATAAAATTTGGATTTTCAGAAATCTGACTGTACCAACATACTTGCCTCATTCCTGCGCATCTTTTGGCGATTTCAGTTTTCAGATCCAATAAATTTGATTTTTTATTATTTCTATAGCCCAAAGGGCTAGGGTTTCTACTGCAAGAAACAATGGCTACTATCATGAGGGTAGAAGACAGGCTGGAAGGATCTAGAAACTTCAGATCTTGGAAGCATAGGTTGCACATGAATCTAGATGAGAATGATCTCCTAGAACATGTTACAGTAGGTGTACTAGAACCAGATGAGGCAGAGAAAAAGACCAAGCATAAGAAGAATGAAAAGAAATCAAAGAGAATCGTGTCAGATTCAGTAAAGGATCACTTGATCCCTCATATATCCGAACTACAGACAACAAGGAAAATGTATGAATCACTCAGTAGGTTATATGAAATCAAAGACATCATCCAGAATATTACCTTAAGAAATCAACTTCGTAATATGAAGATGGAAAACTCAGAATCTGTCACATCCTACCTTATGAGAGTTTTTGATATCAGAGATTAGCTTGCAGCTATTAGAGATGTCATTAGTGACAAGGATCTTGTAACCACAACCCTAAATGGGTTTCCAACATTTTGGATTCCTTTTGTAGAAGGAGTGTGTGCAAGAAGCAAGTTACCCAAGTTTGATAAGTTATGGGAAGATTGCACACACAAAGAATCTAGACTTGTAGACCAACATAAGAGATTAATTGTTGACGAAGAGGAAGCTCTTACAGTTCAAAAGAAAAAAAGAAGTTCCTTCAGA
>SNQJ01S0188278.1:0-18360 GCA_010110895.2 Picea sitchensis | reverse complement strand
GTTTGAACTTGTTAAATGAAACCTTGTTTCTAAAAATAATTTGACATCCTAACTAAGCATCTGTAGCTAACATTGCGACTAACATACTCAGTGTCAGAAAAATTCAAGCAAGTAAAGTAGCCACACAATTACACTAATCATTTATCGTTGATGTACCATCGACATCGACAGAAGGTAGATTTGGTTTGCATGAGTTATCCACCACAAAGTTTCAAGAGATAGACGATCCCCATTGGCATCGACAAAGTACGAGAGGGATAGACATTGATACAAGCCATAAAAAACCACCGATAGTCGATGACCGATGCGCTTGGTCAGGGTCGGGGACATCTAGAAGCGTTAAAACAATCGATTTGTTATGTGATAAACATATCACCGATTGTCGACCTCTGATACACTTTTAGCATCGGGAAATTTGCGAGAGAGTCAACCCAAGAGCACTTGGGTAGGTTTATCACTGATCGCTGATCCTTGATAATTTTTGGTGTTAGAAATATAGGATTGGTTTTTAGAACATGTAGCTTAAGTAAAGTCTCGATTCCAATTAACATGAGTAAATGAAGACATTGGTCTTGAGTGCCACATGTATTTATCATGTAAGGGTGTTGTACGCCCTATCTTCATCTCGAGTTGTCTTAATATTTCCTGTGTCCTAGTCACGCCTCTAAGTCATCCTTGCCACATCAACTCTGTGTGGAAAGATCATTCAACATTGGAGCTTTTGCAAGGAGATATCCACGAAAAGTGTTCAAAGCGGAAACTTGACACCTAACTCACCAGTTGGACTAGAAAAATGATGGGATGTTTTCAGCATGAGATACAATAGTATTTTGGCATTTGATAAACTAGTTAATGCTTCATCCTGCATTTGTTTCTACCTCATGCGTCGATTGAACAACAACAATTTGAAATCTTCGATAGGCCACATTACAACCCTTGCCTGCACTGTCAACCCATGATTCAATTTAATTTTAAAACATTTTTGAAGATTTGGCGGCAGATTTAATAGAACTACACTCATAACCTGAATTGAATGGTTTATGTGACAGGGTAAGCTCGTCCTTGTTTAAATCTATAGAATGACTTTGAACAATTTCATTCTCTGCACAAGTTTGAATTATAGAGCATCCCAAGAAGCAAAGAAAGTGTCTCAAGATTGTGTTATTTCTTAGATGATCAAGACCAGGTTAAACAAGAAACATAGGTATGTATTCAAGTTTTTCAATTTGTTTCTCGTGATTTGATTTATATACATCATATTTCTTGCACAGTCTATAACTATTTTCTAAGCTACAGGGGAAATGCCTATGAGAAAGCCAACCACCAGATTCTCTCCAAGAGTACCCAAGCTAAAGGAAGAAGAAATAGGTGAAGGTTCTTCTCCTGGTACTGCGAGGAAGTTTGAGTACAATCCCAAGGTAGAGCCGATCATAAAAACCTCAACAAAGAAATCCTTTGTCAAAACTTCATTCTTCGGTGATATAGAAGCAAGCATCGGATCCATAGTAATGTTCCCACAGTGGGGGGAACTTTTCAACAGAATCAACTAGGAGGAGTACTTGGAGTATATTGCACACAATGACCCAGATGTAAGGTCGCTCAATGACTAGGTGGTCCCAAATATCCGACAGACTTATTTTCACATGGTATCTAGTAGGACCCCAGTTTTCCCATGCATAGAGTTTTTGAAGTGGCTAATCGACCATACAGACACACATAAATGATTAATCAATGATGAGAATGGCGGGTGTGTCGAAGTTTTCCTCCCGACAGAAGTCTAGAAGTACTACAAACTCAGAGACCTAGAGGAGCGACTAAACATAGACTTTGTGGTGAAGTTATTTGAATTCCATGACACCATCCAGTTGATGGTGTCATGATGGTGTAAGGAGGACAAAAAGTTTACAAACCGGAGCAATGGCTAGTTTCGGAAAATCAACTTGAGGGAGCCATACATCTACTTGATGGCTCTCATCTGCCGACTGTATGGAGAGAAGGATTGCTCCAAGTTTTCAAAAGCATGGATTCCCTTGGCATACATAGTGGAAATATCCGGAAGAAGATTCAACTGACGAGCAATAATATCCAAACAATTGAGCATCTGCATACAACAAGCTAGAATGTCGAAAGAAGGGGAATCACCCACTTTCCACATGGCCTCATACTTACTCGATGTTATATGTGTGACAAATTTCTTCGTCGTCATGAATTTAAGCTGACATGTTGTAGAGCTCCCTGCTCATGTTTATTTTAGCATACTATGGGAGAACAGGTATAAAAAATACTATGCACTCATTTGCGATGAATTCATTGCTTGTATTAATTTTATTATATTTAAAAAGGAATGTCCTAGACTATCCTCAACAACAAAGAAAATGGTAGCGAAGGTAGGCCATTGGTATTTTGATGAATGCTCAACCTATATCAACGTGTTCGGGGCCACCAGAGCACTGCATCTACTCCCTTATCACGTCCCAGACTAGATCATTGTGGGAGAAATCTACTATTAGACTATCCTGCAGGGATATAAAGCCACACTAGTCAAGGAAAAGAAACAAGCTTTCATACCCTATGGTTTCCATGTGGAGTTTTATTTGGTAAAGGACACTGCTCAAGACAAACAAGAAAGGATAATCCAACCTGAATTCAGGTTAACGATAGGTCGATTATGAAAGAACGACCCTAAAGCCTTGGTCCTCCAACGTGCTTCATAGGTATCATCTTGTTGGCCATACACGAATGATAAATTTGAGGATGAAATTTTCACAGAGTGCACTCAGTACTAGGAGGAGGTAGTACAAAGGATTTCCAACCCGAACATGACTAGGTTCAAGGCTATGAGAATGGACAAACAAGTGGAGATAATATAACAATTGGCTCAAGAGGCCCTTAGAGATTCGAAAGAGATAAGAGAGATAGAGACTACAAAGACACAAAGAGGAGGATTTCTCTTGCTAGAAGGGGCCCATAAAATCATTGATTAGTTGCAAAATGACCCTCATCTTGTAGATATGTCGAGTATTCATGCTAATGAGCCAATCAAAATAATAGGAGATCCAATTGGATTAGGGCCAATACAACTGGAAGAAATCATCGGTCCAAAAAATCTTGAAGTTCCACCGCCACAGATCATATCACCAGGGGAAGTTTCGACCCAGCTCGAGATAGCAAGGACACCAGGTAGGACAAGTGTGCCAAACCCCTTGTTTGACTTAATAAATATATATGATGAGGAGGAGAGTTTGGAGTTTTCCCTGGTGACTCTGGTGTAGATTACAGAGGAAAAGGAACCTAAGAAAGCATCTACCCTAGGTGTCAATGCTTCAATTCAAAACCTTTCGCAGAGAAACCATGAGGTCGAAGTGTCTTAGAAATTGACATACTCGACTTGCCGGGAACCCCAACAGACAACTTGAGGGATGAGATAGGATCGGGTGGCCATAAAGAGGAAATTCCACAACAAGAAATTGACACTCCGATAGTCGATTACTATGTAAGTGTTGAACCTACCCCTAGTTCTTTAGTTGTGGCCGATACCCCAAAATTTGATGAGCAACAAATGAAGTCCGAGCCATTGGGACATATGGAAGAATTTCAGTAACCTATCCTAGAACAGGTACACACAGCTGAGAGCTTCGGAAATACTCTAACCTGGGGAGAACAACAAATCCCCGAACCTGTTGATGAGTTTCCTGACATACAAGTGATCTCCTATGATAGGAAGATAAAATCCATCATGAAGAGAACCACTACGAAAAGTAGGCTCACATTGGATAGTTTGATTTTCATCACTATAGAAGAGAAGTTCCTCAACACAGAAAATGCCAAGAACAAAGAACACGCCAGGTCAAGTACAACGGTTCATGGAGCGTCTGATTAAGGCTCGAGCAGTTTTGAAGTGCTTAAGTGTTAAAATAATCAAGTACAAAGAATGAGTAGTATAAGTGAAATAAATTATTTCATCCCTGATGGACCAACATAGGTTCTCGTATGCCAACTCATGCAAGGAACTCTTCGTCAAATTGTCGGAGTATGAAAAAAGTCATCCAATTCAGTAAAACTATTTGATGATTCTTAGGGAATAGAGAGATGAAAGGGCCATGTGGTGATATTTTGTTTTACATAGATTGCACTTGTAATAGCTATTTTTAGTTAATTATTCATTATAAATAAGAGGATTGAATTTTTAGCAAAGGTCGATGGTTTTGGAAAAGACCCTCATTTTTGGAAGTGTAAGGAACTATTTTTGAAATACCTTAATTGATAAGTCTTGTGTAAAACCGGAGACAAATTTATTTTTTTCATCTAAGGCATTGTGTGATTGGATCGAGGAGGAATTACTTCCAACTTTATTTCATTAATGGATGTTGTAACGAGTAAGAGTTTTTGAATCTATTGATAAGTTATCTGTTTCAATATTTTTTTTAAGTCTTGTCTCTAATGATGAAAGAAAATCATTGTGTTAACGTGTGATTAATGCTAGAGCTAAGAAAACCATTTTTCTTGCCATCATTTTATTGCATGCATATTTTCTTTCGATAATTGAAATACCAACAAGTTAATGTATAAGTACTAGGATTATCACATGAGTGAATATCTTTTTCTGCATTCTTGAGCACACGGCTTATCCCAAGCTCAATGATGCAGAAGCATCACCAGGAAAGTATGGGTGGAGGACAACTAAGTTCCTAGTACACATTTTGAATTTAATTTTAAATTTTAAAGAAGGAATATCACACAATATTTTGAAAGGGTTGTAATTAAAGAACATATTTAATGTTTTGGAGCTGGATGATTGCATAAGATCATTGGAGAATGTATATTTCTTTAATGAAGTTGTGTGCAGTATAGATTCATCGTGTTCAATCTTATTTGTCTGTCACAAATATATATTGTAATAAATCCTAAGTAGTTTAAATATTTTAATTCGATAGGATAGCTCTAGAGTAGTTGGAGTGAAAATCTCGAAGAGCCCCTCTTGTATAAAGATTAGTATTGTTTCCCAGAAGAGGTTGTTGGCATTCTAGAATTTGAGAGGCTGTTGAATCTATTGTATATGTTGTAGAAGTTGTTGAAGCATATTAGAGTGTATGAACACATGTATACTTCAGTTGAATCAATATAACAAAGGATCATTGTCCAAATGCCCAGTGTTGTTGTGTCTATCCAAGTGAATGAACGGTAGACTTTATGTTTATTAGCAATTCTCTGTTATTTCTTGTTCTTGTGTTTATGAATGCATTTATATGGTCGAATGTATGAATCTATGAAGATTTAAATAAGTTTCAATTGTTTCTCTTCTACGAGAAAGTGAAAGTGTGCATAGTGTCTGCAAGGAGTGCATTGATAGAGTCTATTTCGACTCATAAGCTCATAAGAGATAGAGTGAAACTTATGCATGTGAAGAGTGCATATGGTATGCAAGGTGTGTGTGACAGAGTCCTCTTTGACTCAGAAAGTTTAGTAGAGATAGTTGAGAGTGCATATTGTTCAAAAGGAGTGAGCGACAGACACCTTTGACTCAGAAGTTAAGGAGGAGTTGTGAAATTCGTCCACAGAGAAGGTAAATCATGGAGGAGGACATCTAGCAAAGCGTGAACAGGCTAAATTTTGACTAGGTGTCAAAGAGATCCCTCTAAGGGGGAAAAAGTTCAAGAAAGAACAAGCTCAGAAGGAAGAGCGATGAGAAATATTCAAAGGGAGGAATCCTTTATGGTTTCCCAACATTAATGAGCAAGATCTTTCCAGGAGGGACTGAGATCATTCCAGACAATTAGATCTGGGGAAGGTTACACAGAGGTTAGCCATGAAGAGATATTAACCATTGGTCATAAGGAGAACACGTGGTAGCAGATTAGAAAATTTGGGAGATAGAGATCCGAAGAAGTTGAGTGTGGGGTAGGAGAAATATTTGCGAAGCTGCGAAACCCGAAGTACAGTTGGACCGTCATATCTAGGGAGACACACGACAAAGATGTGTGAATTCAAGGAAAGTGTTTTGGAAAGAAACAAAGGTGGAAGTTGAAATATCACTGAATCCCAAAGTTGCAGAGAGGTTGGTCGAGGTTATAGCACGTGGTCACATAGGATAAAGAGCCTAGCATGGGGCTAGCACTCGTAAGTTTGGTGTTGCCAAAAGCGCTAGAGACGAGGGTTGCAGGTAACTTGAACCTGCAGGTAACATCAAAGGTACCTGTGTGTATTAATTTTTTGGTGTTTGTTGAAGGTTCGAAGAACCAATTTGGTTTGAGTATTTTGAAGATCTAATACTAGGAGGTCACAGAATTCCCAGGAGGGAAGGGGGGATGCATCAAAAGTGGTATCAGAGCTTGAATTTGTTTTCAGGTAAAGGAGAGAGGAGACAAGGAAGTAGGTTGATATCATTGAGTGGTATCAGGTACATCAACACAATGGCTCCTAGGAGACGTGCGGAGCCACCTGTAGCAAATAAAGTTATGGAAAGGGAGATGAGAGAACTGTGAGCAAGATTGGATTCCATGGAAACAACACAAATGAGATAACTTGATGTTGGAGATGTCAGTGATGCAGAGAATGAAGAAGCGGAAGGTGAAGAAGTTGTAGTAGAGGAAGTTGTGGAAGAACGCTTACTGAAAGAGGTTGTCAAGTTGGGAGCTAGAGAAAATATAGACATCCCAATGTATGAAGTTAATTTAGATGTCGAAGAATTTTTTGATTGGATATGAGCAATGGACAAGTATTTTGACTATAAAGATGTCTATGAGGTAAGAAAGGTGAAACATGCTATCACTGGGTTAAAAGGACATGCAACACTATGGTGGAATGAACTGCAGGTTAACAGAAGGAGAAAAGGAAAACAAAATATTAAGAGCTAGGATAAAATGGTAGCCAAGCTAAAGGATAAATTCATACCCAAGGACTATCAGATAAATCTATTCAGGAGATTGCAGAACCTGAGACAGAAGGGAATGGTAGTCAAAGAGTACACAGAGGATTTCTATAGACTTAACACCATAGTTGGACCAAGAGAGAGAGATGAAGAGAAAGTTTCCATGTATATCAAGGATGTGATATATGAAATAGAGGATGAAATCACCATGATGACAGTAAGGATAGTGGAGGATTCTTATCAGATTGCCCTCAAAGAAGAATAAAAGATGGCCCAAAAGGAGATTCAACAAAGCAGAGGTAGAGGTTTGTACAGAGGCAATGGAATTGTCCATGACAAGGAATAGAAGCCCAAAGGTGAGACTAAGAAACCACATAGTCACTTTGAAGGAGGAGGAATTTATCAAGGGAGACAAAGTGGTGGTAGAAACTCTTTTCCTATAGGAAGAGGCAAAGGTGAAGAAGTAAGGTGTTATGCGTGTGGAAAGACATGCCTTATGTCTTGGGAATTCTACGAGAGAAAAAAAGAAAGAAGGGCGTGAAGCTCTCATTTTGGAAGCATAGAAGCGAGATGTTGAAGAAGAAGGTGCAAAATATGGGAGGTATTTGATGATTAAGAAGGTTCTCTTAAAGCCAGAGGTAGAGGTTGAAAAGTCGGTGTAGAGAAATAATTTGTTCAAGACAACTTGCAAGACTAAAGATAAAGTATGCAAGGTGATAATTGGCAGTGGGAGCACTGATAACTTAGTATCCATAGATATGGATACAACTACACATCCGAGTCTATATAAAGTCTCATGGTTGCACAAAGGTCATACGGTAACGGTAACTAAAAAATTCCTTGTTGAATTTAAAATAGGAGGGTATAGAGATGAGATTTTGTGTGATCTGATTCCCATTGATGTATGTCATGTTTTGCTGGGAATAACATGGAAGTATGACATGAATTTCATTCATGATGGGAGAAAGAATACGTATACTTTAGAGAAAAATGGTACGACACACATGTTGCTGCCAATTGAGAAGAAGAAAGTGAAGGAAGAAGCCAACACGAGAATACTTCTCATGAGTGGGAAGGAACTCCTGAGTGAAGTTAAGAAGGAACATGAGATACAGTTTGATGTAGTGAGGAAACCAAGAGTTATACTTACAAGTACTTATATGGAGGATCTTCCTGAAGAAGTTCAGGAACTGTTGGAGAATTTTTCCGACATAGTAGTGGATTCGTTTCCAAGCTCATTTCCACCTATCAGAAGTATGAGCCATCACGTTGACTTAATACCAAGGGCGCATTTTCTGAACAATGAAACATATAAGTTGACACCTCAAAATAATGAGGAGGTAAAGAGACAAGTCTAGGATTTGATGGACAAAGGTTTGGTCAGGGAAATCTTGATTCCATGCGCAGTACCAATTATGTTGAGTCTGAAAAAGGATGGAGGATGGAGAATGTGTACATACTCAAGAGCCATAAACAAGATCACCATTAGGTACAAATTTCCATTTCCAAGAATGGATGACTTAATGGATTGTTTAAGTGGAGAGAACTATTTTTCAAAGATAGATTTGAAAAGTGGATATCACCAGATACGGATGAGAGAAGGTGATGAGTGGAAAACAACCTTCAAGACAAATGAGGGATTGTATGAAGGGTTTGTTATGCTATTTGGTTTAACAAATGCCCCGAGTACTTTTATGAGTTTGATGAATGAAGTGTTGATGGATTTTATTGGTAAGTTTGTGATTATATATCTGAATGATATACTGGTCTTCAGTAGAACTGAAGAAGGGCATTTGAGGCACTTAACATTAGTAATGAGGAGGTTGCAGCGGGAGAAGATGCTGATAAATTTGAAGAAATCCTATTTTATGAAGACATAACTCATTTACTTAGGTTTTATGATCTCTTCAAATGAATTGAATATGGATCCCGAGAAGGTGAAATAAATCAAAGAATGGTCGTCACCATGGAGTATATTTGAGGTAAGAAGCTTCGATGGATTAGCGAGTTTCTATCAGAAGTTCATTAGAAATTTTAGTGATATTGGTGGACAAATGATGGATACGGTGAAGAAAAGACACAAGTATTTCAAATCGACAGAAGAGGCTGAGAAAATATTCAATATATTGAAGGAGAAAATAATAGAACAATCGATTCTGGTCTTGCCATATTTTGGGAAGACATTTCACTAAGATGTGACGCGATTGGAGTTGCAATTGGAGTGGTATTGAGCCAAGATAATAGGCATGTTGCATATTTAAGTGAGAAGCTAAACGATACTAAGATAAAGTAATCCACATATGATAAATAGTTTTTCTCCATAATTCAAGCCTTGAAAAAATGAAGGCACTATCTTGTTCCAAAGGAGTTTGTTTTGTATAGAAATAATGAGGCTTTACAATTCATAACTAGATAGGAGAGGTTAAACCAGAGACATACTGAGTGGATAGAATTTATGCAAAATTTCACTTTTGTCATTAAACATATTTATGGTAATACTAACAAGGTTGTTGATGCATTAAGAATGAGATGCCTAATTCTGTAGGAATTTCAAGTGAAAACCTTGAGGTTTGAACACCTTAAGGAAATCTGTTGTGATGATCCATATTTCAAAGAGACATATGAAGCATGTGTGAATATTGTGCTCAGAGACAAAATTCAGTGGATAGAGTACGTGATTCAATATGGGTTGTTGTTTAAAGGGTGCCAGTTGTGCATACCAAAGTGCCCGATGAGAGAGAATTTGCTGAAGGAAAATCATAGTGGATGTCTAGATGGACATTTCGGCCATGAAAAAATGTTTGCACACTTGAGAAGTTCATACTATTGGCCAGGTATGAGGGATTAGGTGAAGAAGTTTGTGAACAGATATAAGATTTTCTAGTATGCAAAGGGAAACAAATAGAATATTGGGTTGTATCAACCATTTCCTATTCCAGAGAGGCCTTGGGATGTAATAAGCATGGATATTGTGTTGGGATTTCCATGGACACAAAGAGGAAGTGATTCCATATTTGTGGTAGTTGATAGATCTTCAAAGATGGAACACTTTATCCCATTCCAGAAGACCAGTGATGCAACACACGTTGCTAATTTATTTTTCAAGGAAGTTGTGAGACTTCATGGGTTTCCCAAGAGTATTGTCTCAAATAGAGATAAACAATTTGTTGGTAATTTCTGGAGAGCGTTATGGAAGAATCTAGGAACAAAACTATAATTTAGTTCTACATATAACCCTCAAACAAATGGATAGACAAAGGTGGTCAACTAAAGTTTAGGAGATTTGCTGAGAATTTTGGTCACTGAACATCATAGTCAGTGGGATCAGATTCTAGCACAAGAAGATTTTTCATATTATGACTCAGTAAACAAAAGTACAAGAAAGAGTCAATTTTAGATAGTATATGGAATGAAGCCAAGGGAAGTGTCATAATTAAGAGACTTGGCCCAGAGTGAATTTAGAAGCACTAGAGCCGAAGACTTCGTTGAAAAAATGAAAGAGCTTCATAATCAGATCAAAGAGTAGTTGCAGAAGAGAAGCAATGAATATAAAGGTAGAGCTGATCAACATAGGAGGAAACTTCAATTTGAAGTGAGAGATCAAGTTCTAGCACATCTCAGGAAGGAAAGGTTCCCAAGAGGAACATATAACAAACTGAAAATGAATAAGATACGACCGTGCAAGATCCTAAGAAAATTTTGTGAGAATGCTTATGAGATAGAACTACCAGAAGATGTGGGTATATCACCCATATTCAACAATGCAGACATATATCCTTACATAAAAGATGGAACTAGAGGATCAAAACATTAGAAAGAGATTCAATGGGAAAAGCAGATGTCTATAGCAGAGAAGTTACACATGGAGAAGGTCATAGACTGGAGGATTGGTAAGAATACCAGTTGGAAAACATATTTTGAGTATTTGGTAAAATGGAAAGGATGCGCAATAGAATATTCCATTTGGGTAAATGAAGCGGATATACAGAGGCATGGAAACTCAATGTAGGAGCTCATGGACAAGAGTCCATGAATTTTTCAGCTAGAGGAGTATGATGTAGGAGAATCGCCAGCCAAGCATGGGTGGAGGACAACTAAACGCCTAGCATGCATTTTAAAGTGAATTTTAAATTTTAAAGAAGGTGTATCACACAATATTTTGAAAGGGTTTTAATTAAAGAAAATATTTAATGTTTTGGAGTTGGATGATCACATAAGATCATTGGAGAATTTACTTTTCTTTGATGAAGTTGCATGCAGTACATATTTGATGTGTTTGATCTTATCTGTTTGTCACAAATATTTATTGTAATAAATCCTAAGTAGTTGAAATATTTTAATTTGATAGGATATCTCTAGAGTAGTTGGAGGGAAAATATCTAAGAGACCCTCTTGTATAAAGCCTAGTATTGTTGCCCAGAAGAGGTTGTTGACATTCTAGTTGTTGAGAGGATGTTGAATCTATTGTATATGTTGTAGAAGTTGTTGAATCTTATTAGAGTGTATGAACACATGTATACTTCATTTGAATGAATATAATAGATGACCATTTTCCAAATGTCTGGTGTTGTTGTAATTATCTGAATGAATGAATGGTAGACTTTCTGTTTATTAGAAATTCTATGTTATTTCTCATTCTTGTGTTTATGAATGCATTTACATGGTTGAATGTATGAATATATGAATATTTAAATAAGTTTCAATTGTTTCTCTTATATGAGCAAGTGCAAGTGTGCATAGTTTCTACAAGGAGTGCATTGACACAGTCGATTTTGACTTATAATATCAGAATAGATAGCGTGAAACTTATGCATGTGAAGCGTGCATAGCATCCACAAGGTGTGTGTGACAGAGTTCGCTTCGACTCACAAATTTCAGTAGAGATAGTTGAGAGTGAATATTGTTCACAAGGAGTGCACGACATAGACCTTTGGCTTAGAAGTTCAAGAAGAGTGGTGAAATTCATCCACAGAGAAGCTGAATCATGGAGGAGGACCTATAGCAAAGCGTGCACAGGATGAATTTTGACTAAGTGTCGAAGAGAGACCTATAAGGGGGAAATTTTTTGAGAAAGAACAAGATTAGGAGGAAGAGAGGTGAGAAATATTCAAAGGCAGGAGTCCTTTAAGGTTTCCCAACATTAATGAGAGAGATCCATCCAAGAGAGACGGAGATCGTTACAGACAGTCAAATTTGAGGAAGGTTACATGGAGGTTAGTCATGAATCTTTTCCGCACTTGAAAGTTTAGAGTGTTTAAAGTGTTGGAGAAGAGGGATTGCCAAAGTCACGAAGTGATCTTAACCGTTGGTCATAAGGAGGACACGTGGTAGTGGATTATAAAATATAAGAGATATATATCTGGAGAAGATGAGTGTGGAGTAGGCAAATTATTCGTGAAGTCGTGAAACCTAAAGGACAGTTGGACTGTGAGATCCAGGGAGACACGGAACATAGATCCACAAATTCAGGGAAAGTGTTTTGAAAATAAGAAAAGGTGGAGGTTGCACTATCCCTGAAGCCCAAAGTTCCAAAGGGGTTGGCTGAGGTTATGGCCCACAGTCACATAAGAGAAAGAGCCTAGCACGAGGTTAGCACTTGTAACATTGGTGTTTCCAAAAGTGCAAGACAGCAGGGTTGCAGGTAACTTGAACTTGTAGGTAAAATCAAAGGGACCTGTGTGTATTAATTGTTTAGGGTATTTTGAAGTCCCGAAGAACCAATTCAGTTCAAGGAGTTTGAATATCCAAGACCGGGAGGTTGCGAAATCCCCAGGAGGGAAGGGGGGCTTCATCACTTAGCCTTATTCAGTAGTTAAGAACTCCCCTTTTACCAGTTGGTTTATACCAGCACATATGTTTTAATTAGATCTATCTAATAAAATAAAAGACAAAAAGWGAACGTTTAAACTGAAGGAGGAACTTTCATAAGAAGATATCTTGTCAATCAATACATAAATACCATTGATAAATTGGTCGGATCGAAAGGTCTGGAGAACCATTCCACCATCAAACGTTGCAGAGTATAATTGGGCCTCTGTGGCGGGTTTGGTTCTTGTTGTTGATTTAAAGGGGTTTAGGACCCCTCAAAATCTGTGTGGCATGAAATCAAGCCCTTGAATCTAATACCCAAGACTCAAAAATATTATCCACAGAAATAATCAAAGAATCTTGTAACACATTGCCTGTTACATTTGCTTCCTTATTTTTCTCCTATTGTCCATATCATTTTTTCTTTGGAGCTTAGCAGTCTTTCCTTAGATGTCCTTTATTCCCATGGATTTTGATCTACCCTTCCTAGTATTCCCATGGTTCTGTAATCCCTTTCCTCTATCCTTTTTTCTTCCCCTGTTCTCCATGTTCAACACATTACCTGATGTCTCACCTATGATTTTCCTTTGCTTTTCCTAAGGATAGCACCAACAACATAATCAAATTTTAGAGTGTTTGAACCAGAGATAGAGTTACTTACAACCATGACCAAGCCATTCCATCTTTCTGGAAATGAGCACAAGTTTAGAAGATCCCTGATCTCATCATCAAAGTCCACTTTTACAGAACTTTGTTGATTAGTAACTGTATTAAATTCATTTAAATTATCTACAACAGACCCACCTTTTGAGATATTCATATTAAATAATCACTTCATTAGAAATAACTTATTGGACATCGAGGATTTTTCATATAGTTTATCCAATGCATTCATCAAATCCTTCATTGTATTTTATTTTGAAATATTGAAATCCATTGACGCTGTCGGGATCATCAATATCGTTCCTAGTGCCTTTCTATAAATAATTTCCCATTCTTCATCCTTCATGGTTGTCGACTTATTTTCTATTCCACCTAATGGTAGGAATAGATCCTTACTATATAAATAATCTTACATCTTCATATTCCATAACTGGTAGTTTTGGCCTTTAAATTTCTCGACCCTAAACTTTTCATCTTCCGTCGATGCTCCCACTCGAACCAGGAACCCTCTTTTCCTGCGAGTTACCTTTTTCTCTGATACTAGTTGTTAGAAACATAGGATCACAGAGAAATTAAATAAAACAAAAAATATATGCAATACAATAGATACAATAAAATACCTGGTTCAACCAGTGTGGGCTACATCCACCAAAGAAATTGCCAGGTCCTTGCTTTTTTATTATCTAGAAAAATGAAGGGATATAACCTACAACATGCTTGTTGTAACTTCCTCTTATTTCTCTCAAAGTATCCTCTTTTAGAATACAATAATCACACACTCATACACAACAGCAATAGAAATCCCTCCTAAAAGAGGGTTTCCTTCTAGGGAAAAAAAATGTAACATAACTTCTACCGTCAGATCTGTGACCTTATAATGAATGGTCCATATTGACTATGAAATTATAATATACATTTACAAGGAAAATTTTCCTTCAGGGGCTTCGCTCCTGAACCCCCACTAGGGAGATGAGCCCCTCTGATCTCACAGGGGCGAGTAAGCCTCGCCTAAAAGCCCCCCACGTGAAGGGGTTTATATTCTTCTTGGGTGTACATTCTTCATGGGGTATAAACACAACTGAAAACAAAATATCTCTGAATTAGAAAGATAATCAGGCTCCACAACCAACACAAATTGTACCTGAAAGGGACTATGTCCAGTTGAGCTATGAAGGGATTTGTTGTAGTTGTGTTGAACATAGGGGAGACTATCATCCCATGTGTGAATATGTTTGGAGTTGTAGATGTGGAAGATATGCAAGATCATTCTATTGATGACCTCTATTTGGTCATGCGTTTTAGGGTGGAAGGTAGTGGATTTGATGAGCTTGTTGTCCAACAATGACCAGACATTGGACCAAACTATGCTTAGGAACCTCCTGTCCAAATTTGATATGATGGTATGTGGTATCCCTAAGTGAACCCACAATCATTCTAAGAAGATCTTGGTAGTGGTATCTAATGTGATATTATTCTTACATACAGTTAGGATGGACATATTAGAAAATCGATCAACCACCCCAAAAACACAGTCATTTCCCTACTTGGTTGAAGGAAGGATTGACATGTAGTCCATTGAGATGGAATCATATGGCCTGTCAAGAGTAGGAAGAGAGGTGTAAATGCCTTGATTCTTAGTGGATAGTTTGAAAATGGTGCAAGAAGTGTAGGACATGACATACTTGTTTATGTCCTCATGAAGTTTCGACCAACATAAATTCTGTTGTAGTACTTCTATGGTATTTTCCATGCCAAAATGTCTTTCCATATGACTATAGTGATATTCCAAAATCAACTTCGCATACTCCCTTGAAGGAAAACATAGGTGGACCATATGGCATAACATTTTATCCTCGGGATGAAATTTACTGACAGTTGTACATGTGCCAGACATCTCTTAAGTGGTATCAAAGTCATGATATCTCTTGTAGAGTTGGGGCCATTCAGATGCCTCATCACCATGGGAGTGGAGTACCATGGTAAAGGATGTAACTGGAGGTCGACTGAGTAATTCAATGACATGATTGGTGCTCCTTGTCCTATATTTTATGTTGAGATGGAACTGTTTCAATTATGTGGACCACTTTTGAGGGCAGTTGTTTTGCAATATTCCTTGTGTCTGTATGAACTGCAAAGGCTTGTGATTAGTGTGGATGATTTTTTCTTTCCCAATATTGTAGTGCTTCCATTGTCGACAGGATTGTACAATGGAATACATTTATTTTTCATAGGTGGGGTAATTGTGAACAACATATGATAGTGTCTCACTATGATATGCCATTGGATGACAGTGTTGAGTGAGAACTGGGCCCATGGCATAGTCTAAGGCATTGATATCAATCTCAAAAGGTTGTTGTAGATCAGTTAAGGAGAGTGTTGGAGATGAGAATAAGAAATGTTTCATATCATCGAATCATTTTTGTTGTGACTTCCCCCACACAAAAGTTTCCTTGCCACCACCCTTGGTCACTTAGTTGAGGGAACATGCAATATGGGAGAACTCGAACATGAACCTGCGATAGACATTGGCAAGTCCTAAGAAAATTCAAATCCCAGTTAGTGTGGTTGGGGTTGGTCAATCATGAATGACTTGGATCTTGGTTGGATCCACATGCACATCATGTTCATCAACAATGTAGCCTAGGTATTGGACCATATTCATGCCAAAGAATAATTTTTCCACGTTAGCATATAACTTGTGTTGTCACAAAGTATGAAGGACCTTATAAACACGTTTCAAGTGTTCCACCCAATTCTTGTTGAATACGGGGATATCATCCAAATATACTACCACAAAATAAATGGTGAAAGGATGTAATATATAATCTGTCAATCTCATGAAAATTGTTAGAGAATTTTTCAAACCAATGGGAATGACTAGACATTCAAAAAGACCTTATTTGGACTTGAAAGTAGTCTTCCATACATCAGTTTGTTCTATTGGGACCTAGTGTTATCCATACTTCAGGTCAATCTTATTAAAAAACTTGGCTCCCTTGAGTTGGTTAAGAAGGTTGTGAATGAGGGGAATTGGGTACTGGTTCCTGAATGTGATTTTGTTTAGGGCCTTGAAATCAATGGAGAGTCACAAAGTACCATATTTCTTCTACATGAGTACAATTGGGCTCCAAAAAGATGAGGAGTTAGGTCATGTGTGCCAATTTTGAAGCAACTCTTGGATTTGTTTCTTGATTTCCTCGTTTTCCATCAAAGAGCAATGATAGAATGACTGATTAGGTAGAGGTGCACTAAGGGTTAGATCGATTGAATGCTTGACCTGACAGTGAATCAATACCCTGGTGGGTGAGGAGAATATGTCTTTGTATTCTTCCACGATCTTATCCACCTACCCCTGCTACATGGAGAGATCGTGTTTAGAGGCCATGGACGTGGTTGTGACCTTATGTTTTCTTTGAGAGAGAATCATGAAGAAGAAGAATTTCTCAGTATAGGAAATGACCTTCTCACATTGTTTAGTAGAGATCAAAGAAATGGCAGTAAGCAGAGTTTCCCCTAGTATATTGTACATTTGTCTACCTAAACTGATATAACATTATGAGGTATAGACTCATATACAACATGTCATTTACAAAAGTATGAATGGCATAAAAGAAAATCATAAAATTCAAGGGGGAAAATATCACAAAATACCTCATTCTTGAAGGGCTTAACGCCAAAGGGAAGATTTCAATGTTGGATGACACAAAGATATATGCCTTATAAGAGAAACCCAATGGTGTAGGGATGCAGTTGTGGTGTCATTGGTAGGTTCAGCCTCTGGTTGACCTATGTTGAGATCAAGTTTTTTTTGAATTACTCTATCGACAATAAAATCCAGTGAAGCACCCTTCACCCACATCTATGAGTGAAAAATGAGTTCACCTTCCTCTATTTCTTCTGGTTCTCTTGGTTAGACCTTGGTGGTAGAGACAATGGAACTAGGTTCTACATCAATGATCTTCTTTCACTTTTCTGGGTTTGATTCAGAGTAGGAACCTGCCTTAGATTCTGAGGCTTTCATCTCATCCAACAACAATTACGTCGAGCGACATTCATCAATGTTATGCTAGGGGATTTTATGGAATTCACACCACTTCCCAATCTCTTTATTCATATTCTCATTACCCTTCTTTGTTTGTGGCTTGGACTGATTGTCCTAAGGGGGTCCATCCTTTCTCTATCATTTGTTTTGTGGGTTGGGGCCACCTTTTCCATGCTTTTTTTGTGAGTAATTTGAAAATCTAAACTCCCACTTGTTCTGTTTAAATGTTTTCTCGATTTTGACAACATATTGATCAGTCGGTCCAAGTGACGAGATGTCGATAAACTCCATTTTTTTTGGTTGTATGTATGCAAAAAGTCACGGTACCTAAGCACCAAATTTCATTCAGAGTATTTGATACCATTATTGGTGCGCAAGGTATGGAAGATATTTGTGAAATATGGTATTGTCTGGTCCCTTTCCTATCGAAGTGTGTTCCATATCATATACCCCTCATTGTATCTTCCAACATGGTTGTATTGTTCCTGAATAACATCCTTGAAATAATCCCAAGTAGGTGCGAATGGAAATATTGTATATTCCTCATTGGCCTTTTTCTCATAGTAAATCTCCCAAAAATCCTTGACATGGGGAACAACCTTAAATAATGCAAAGGTAATATTTTCTCTATCGAAAAAATTATGGATTGAAAATATCCTTCTATAAGATTCAACCATTTATCTACAATATCTACATCTATGTGGTCTTCAAAATTGAATTGTACCTTGAAGGGGGGCTGCCTCCAAAGTGGCTTCATGAGAAGATACATCACCCATTGGTAGTCGTCAAAGGATATGTGCATTGTTATCCATCATCTCGTTCCTTTTTCACATGATATATTCCTCGAGCAACAGTTTAAAATCATATCCTACTCCAGTGTCTCTCTTTTCTTCTTCCATGGGAGAGCTTTGTGATTGGTGAGGATGGTATTGCAAGGGATATACTACTTCAAGTCCCAACTCCTTGTACCTTGACCTCA
>SNQJ01S0188277.1:4385-22745 GCA_010110895.2 Picea sitchensis | reverse complement strand
AAGGGTGGGTGTATGTAACAACCCTGCTTAAATAGATGTATAGGGATTATTAATTATAATTAATTTGATAATCTGACTGTCCTGATATGTTAGTTAAACAATAATTATTTCTTAATAATATTAACAAATTAATTATTATTAATTATTTGTTCATATATGTCAATGATTAGATAATTATTAATTGACTCATTAATTATTTGAGTAAAGAATTAAAGGGGCTAATAATTTAATGTATTAAAGACTTACATATACGGGGGGGAAGAAACATTAAATAAGGGGATAATACATTAAATATAGGGATAAGATATTGAATATAGGGATAAGACATTACTGAAGGGGATAAGGTAATAAAGGAGGGATAAGGAAATTAATGAGGGGGAAGAGAGTCGGTGAAGGGGAGGATAAGACGGGGAAAGAGGAAGACAAGAAGGCATCATGTGAGGAGGGGGAAGGAAGAATCGGGGAGGGGAGACTGTAGTTCTGGTCATTTTAGATTTTCTGGTTCTGTTGTTGGGTTAAGAAACATTAAATAAGGGGATAATACATTAAATATAGGGATAAGATATTGAATATAGGGATAAGACATTACTGAAGGGGATAAGGTAATAAAGGAGGGATAAGGAAAAATTAATGAGGGGAAGAGAGTCTAAGAAGGGGAGTGATAAGATCTGGAAAGAGGAAGACAAGAAGGCATCATGTGAGGAGGGGGAATGAAGAATCAGGGAGGGGAGACTATAGTTCTAGTCATTTTAGATTTTATGGTTTTGTTGTTGTGTCGCTTTGGGAAACTATTTCAAATCTAGTTTTTGGGGGTTTCTTTAAGGGACCAGGGCTGTGGATATCCTTACTTCATATCCCAAGTAGCTAGGTGTCTACGTGTCGTGGCCTCCTAGACTGCTGTGGAGGAAAACATGGTTTTTTGGGTAGTGTTTGACATAGTTTCAACTTCAACAAAAGACAACCAGATCAACAGGGGAAATAGCATCAGAAGCAAGTATTTTATTATGAATTACTGAGTTATTTCTTTCATGTCGTAGGATAGATTTCAATTCTCAAGAAAATATTTTGTTTATATGCTAGTGAATGAATTATTTATGCTAATTGAAATGAATTCATATACTTAATTGTAATTTAAATTTTGGAATTAAATGGGAAATTAGGCTTCTACAAATGAATACTTAGATAAATTTGTTTTGATATTTATTGATGTGATATTCCCTAATTTACTCCTATAATCTAATCTCTGGCCGCTAATGAAAACAAACAACGCATATCAGGTCAATTTGTTTTTTTAGTGTTGCGCTAGGAATTTAAAGCATCAATTAAACATTAAAATTCAGTGCATGCAAGGAGTTTAATTACTCGACTAGTCATACATCAAAATAATGAATTGTTTGCATGTATTCTATTCAAATAATCTATCGGTTATACAACAAGAAATTAAGTGCATGAGAAAATAATGAATAATTCAATCATTCGTCAACAAGATTAAAAGTGCATTAGTAACCAAATTTAATTCGATCAAGCATTCATCAATATTCTAGGTGCAATAGTAATATAGCTATTTATACATCATACTTTATCAAATAATGGAGCAAGGAAATAGTAATTTTCATTGTGGCGTACATTCCCATCACTTAATGAGACAAAACAAACTAGTTGTATCAGCCACAGTATAAGTTAAGCCGCAAAGCATACTACTTCAATTAATTTTCCAGGCGTAGAAGCAGATATCTACCTACTTCTAGGCACGTGATTACCCGACCAATTATATAAAAAATAATCATTATATCAAGGTGCACACATGATATATGTACAATTTAAACATAATGCACAACAACACAACATGCACAAATAATCTAAGAACTTTAAAAATCAAATATTAAAAATTATTTAGTTCACACAATTAATCTAAAACTTAGACATTCATCGACGCTAAACATTGACTGTGCAATAGTAATTAACCCTTTAATTCATGGCACAACATAAATCAAGAATTCAATCGATCATACATCTAGGTTATTCATAGCGCTATCGTAATCTAGTTCAAATCAATCATGAATTTAAAAGGAAACCATAAATGGAAGCATTCAAATATCAATCACGACTAACTTAAATATGCAAGGTAAATACATTAGTTACTTTTTGTTTCCTCTAAAGAATAATATCTAACCAACATAAATTCATAAGCACAAGAAGCCTAACCTTAAAATCATCATTTAAAACATATAATTTGGTGCACGCAGAAGTCTGACTCAACAGTGCCTTATATCCTACGATTGAATTGAATGCCCACATTCTACTCAATAGTAAATCCAGTCTCTATTCTTATTATAACTCAACAAGGACCTTCTAACTGGCCTTATTATCCTAGGTTTGTTTTCCAAGACCCTGTCACCACTAAGTTGTCACTTATTTTAACCTTAATAGATGTAGAGAGGAGTATTTTCCATTTAAAAAGGGTGTTAGTAATCAATAAATCAACTCCACCTTTCTTAAGTTCTCTAGTTCAATAGTAAAACAAAAAGAACCATAAACCTTTAGAATGTAAAATATTTTATCTTAATATAGTTTAAAATACAATAATACTCGACTAATCTAAATAGGAAAAATCCCATTCTTCACTCAACAATTAATATCCTCCCCACTTTCTATTTTTAAAATACACAAAATGTTAAATTTTACCTCTATTTTAATACACCTTTTATCATAAGCATAGCCAAACTGAATAAATGTAGCGAAGTTATAATTGTTATCTGACACTTGCGCTCTGTCCTTATCCTTCTTTCTAATAGTTGAGACTCCTGATCGACATACCTCCCATCCAACTAGTACTGTATTGTAATGCACCAAATTTATCATAATAATAAAAATTCTTTTGGTACATTATTTACTAGTTATCTTCGTTTAATCAACTCGTATGATGGGTACTTACATTTTATTTTTGATTTGAATAACCTTATGCCATACTAACTTAACACTTAAGAGAGGTTCCCATCGAACACAAGTAATTTTCTAACTCATATGTTACTATAAATACTTTAATACAATACCCATCCACCCATAGACTAGGATTTGAATTTTAGTTCCCTTGTTTAATAGAATTGGGCTATTTGGATTTTGTGCATAAGTTTATATCCCTCAGAGTTAATGCTTTTAATCCTACCTAGTTGTGTCAACATCAAAATTCAAATGCTGAATGTAATACGTATCAGGAATAGTTTTAAGGATATTAATGATGATTTATGAGTGGTTTCAATGTGTTTTTCTTTGATGGTTTCACTTCTGAATGATACAATGGTCTCCACCATACCGAATTGAACCCCACCAATTTCGCGACCATTCTCGTAATCAAACTAACTAACCCTCTTCTTCCTATTGGAGTAATGGAAAGATAACTTCAATGACAAAACTTTAGCAACTGATTAGTTTCACTGGACAGTCATGGTTTACTGTTGTTTAACTTCGTATCTTTTGCATTTAGGGAGGTGGATGTACCTGTCACGAGGAGTTAAGGTTCTGTCTTGAAATTAATTAGGGACCTCTTAATCCTCAGTCGCGATGAATTTCCACCTGTTCTTTCCAATCCTGTCACGCCAACTTGTCCTAGCACATGGGTTGTACCTTTCGTGCTGTAAAGAGTGGTACTTTTTCCTCTTAGGTTTTGGCGGTCTCTCTTCTACCCTTATGACTCTGATGGAGAGGGTTCTGTGTTATGAATTCCTCCATAGGGAAAGGCTACCGCCTCTATGGAATTTTCGGTTGAAGTCGACGACAACAACTGAATTCCTGGTAAGTTTTCTAATGGAACTATCATGTCTCAATTTGAAAACATAGTTCAATGTTTGGTTCATATAAAGAAAAACTTTACTTCTTGTAACCTTTACTGTGAACTTAAATTCCCCCTTTACTTCCGATAGTTATGTTTGAAGTCTACGCGTTTCTCCTCTTTATTATGGTATCGACTGTAGAAGAGGTTTCCCACTATATCCGAGAGTCACTACTCCTTACCTCTGTGAACCTAAAGTCATAATCTCGTTCAATCGTCATGGGTCCCTGTGGGATTATTTCCTCGTCATTCCATTTTGTTTTACCTTGTGACTAGTAACTGTATTTGGGAGTAAATCAGAGTAGCTCGGAAGGGTTTATTCTTACGTCATGTAAAGGCTCCAAGGAAAACAAATAGGGTCAAGTCAGATTCTTAACAAATAGGGTCAAGTCGGATTCTTAACGTATACTATTTGTAGTAAGGTGGTGGTCCACTCGGAGTTTATCTCTTACTAAGTTAGGTTACTTTCCACGAGAACTTCTATTGACTATGTGTATGATGTCATTCCTTATGTTCTTCATTTTCTGTTTGTAAAGGGTTTTAATAAAAGATTTAACTCTTTGAATTCAAGAATGCTATTTTATTTTCAAAGTAATTGTTCAATTCGGTATAAATGGGATTCTCTATATTAATGATGGGACTGGCCTGCTAAGTGGTAGGAGTTACCCACTGTGGTTCTGGGACCATCCTCCCTCAGCCTGTGGTCGACAGACAAGGTCACACAACTAGAGAGTGCTATGTTTCAGCTCCTAAGTATTCCGGGTATAGCTATGGTTAATAATTCTACCTTTGATTCTACATTTAAAGTCCCATCAGACTCTTTTAACAATGTTTTTTTGTGATGAAAAAATGCATGCCCACTTCATGGTGCAAGGACCAACCTCTACTCATTATGACAAAGGTTCTCAAGTTCTGAATTGTGGCTCTCAACTTGATTCTTAAATCAAAGCATGGAGGTCAAGATTTTGTTCATAGCTTTCTGTTGTTAAAAGTAACATTACTCATGCTCTGATTTCCTATGTCGGATGTCCCAGGGATAAACCCTATTTGTTGTTAAAGTTCCATTTAAGGAGATATGTATAGTAAAGCATGACCTAGGGAAAATAATGATATTCAAATACTAGAATTGTCAAAAACAGATCTAAGTTTACTATTGGGAACTCTTTAAATATGTTAACTTAGTATTGGAGGGATCTTATTTTTCTATTTGGAAATAACTTATCCTCGTCATTATGTATATTACTTCTGTAATTTAATGTATTCAAGAATATCTATATCAGTTACAATAGCCATCATGTATTGACTTTATTAATGTATGTATGATTAGTCTCTTGTTAACGCAATTCTTATTTTGAATCTACCCCAAAGGGGATCAAGCTCGTAGGCGGGTTGGTTTTGCATCTCCAAACCTCTGCGTTTTGTAGATTCTTGTCTTTCGATCAATTGCATATTTAGAATAGATTGCATTAACTCTATAATTTCCTAAAATAGCTTTCTGTAAAATGCAAAGCAAATTTAAAGGATATCCTAAATCTTACAATTGTTTGTTCGAGGTATGGTAATGCTATGACCATAAAATAAAAAACATTCTTTGTTTCTCTCCGCATGTCGCATGATATAATCGAATGGGGATACCCTACTCTTGTATAGGTGATGGTAACCATACACAACATCTATAAGATGCGTCAAATGTTGATAATATATCAACGAAATCATTTATTTGCTTTCCTATAGTATGATCCTAGCATGTAGATCCGCTCATTCGAGAATAAAAGTTCATATAATTATATCATTAAGTTTAGGGTAATATTGATCCTTTGATTATGTTCATTTCCATATGCTTCATTATTCTAGTTCTATCAAGTTCGACTATATATATATGGGATTTTGTATAGAAACTAATTGCACTAAATATATGCTTGCAATAGATTTGTTCGCTCATTGATACATATTTGATTCTACTTAAAGTTTTAATTTTAGGAAACATTCCCATAATTAAATCCTACAATCTATTTGTTGATTCTATGAGGATATCATATATTTTATATTTACATACAAGTTCTAAATCCATAGTAGAGGTTACTAGGGGATGATTCCAGAAGTGATATGTAAATTATTCGATAGTAAAGTGGATTGTACATTTCATGTAATCAAACAACCTTTGTCTAGGTTATTGAATGCATACCAACTTTTACAGGATTTCACTATATCAATAAACTAATTCATCATATAGAGGCAAAAATACTGAAATTTACTGTATCTAAATTTCAGTAAAAGACTTACAACAATTACACGATCATTAAAATAGATACTAAAACTCCTTTCTGTATAGACTTTTAACATGTACAAGACATCGTATATAAAATCATTCATATAGATAGGGATTAGAGTAGCATATTTGAACTAAACTCACAGGAAGACAAAGGCAACAACCACATCCCTCCCAACTGTAGAGCCAAGCGTACCAAAATCGCTTGCACAGTTCACCCCCTAACCTTGTCATGAGTCCATGAGGGCAAACTTGGAAACTCTTCTTCAACAATGTCCTCCATTTTAGTAGCTTCCCCTTGCCTCACACTCATTCAAGAGTTCATAAAACAAGGAAAAATCAATAGTCTCTTCCCAACATACTTGGTAGTGTCCTGCCTCGTCACATATGCCATATATCCAAAGTCTTTTTTGCCTAGGTTTTTTCCCTTCTTTGGGGATTTTCATATCTTTTCTTAATCCTTGATTTTCGGGGGCTGCCAATGGAAAAAATCTTGGTTTTACACTTGTAACAATCAGCCTAGGGTAGTTCCAACATGTTGCCCACTCATGGAGCCATGGTCAGCTTACTTTAACATGGTTGTTCCATTTGTCCTCCGCAATCAATATAAAATATTTTGTTTTTACACAAGTGTCATTAATTAAATAGTTAGTTTGTTCAAATCAAATCTCATTTCCAATAATCATAATAATTTATTATAAATAACAAATTCAAAATTCGTAATTTCAATAAATGGCAAACTTTTTCAAATTCAATTTACTAAAAACGTAATAAATTTCAAAGAATTTAAATTTTCAAAAATATTTTCTTCTTGTATTTTGGGGATGTCACATCCTTTCCTTCAATAAAACACTCCAATGTTCATTCTTTCTTTGAATAAGATTGATGAGATTTCCAAGAACTCTCCCTCCACCTCTAGTACCTCGTGAATGCGCTTCCATCAGACCTTTACTCCCGAGCTTAATTTTAATCTTTTCCGGCGCTATTTCTCCCAAATTCATTAATGAGGGTTCTCACCTAGAACTCACTTCTTCAAGTTCCAATCTGCACTCAAGTTCCAATCAATCATATGGGTAGGGTCAGGAACATACTTTTTTCAACAAAGAAACATGAAATACATTGCTATGAATTCTTAGATTGGCTAGAAGTGCAAGTTGATATGCTGCATGTGTCCAATTCAAGCTAGTATCTTGAAGGGCCACAAAACCCGGGTGCTATATTGGCACAATTCTAACTTGAATGAGCTTTGGGATTTGACCCTTCAAGTACACATGGTCTCCCACTTGAAATTCAAGTGTCTTCTTTTCTGATACATAGCTCTTTCCTCGGGCCTGTCCTGTGCTTATTTCAAGTTCCATTGTACCTTTCTTACCATGTTCTCCATTTCCTTGGAGCATCTCCTCGGGTCCAACCATGAGTCTTTCAGTCGAGTTTTCCCATCTAATTTGAGTCGTAAACTCTATGTCGTAAAGTAATTCGGCCTAACTTTATCAAGTTTTGTTCAATTGTTATATGCAAATTCTACAAAGTGTATATAATCCTCCCACTTTGTTCGGGTTTTGTTCTTACATACATGCAGAAAGCATATCCCTCTATGATTTGGTTTGTCCTTTTGGTTTGTCCTTTCGGTTTGTCCATCCGCTTGTGGATGATAACTCGTGATTGAAATTCAAATTGGTATTTAGCCCTACAAACAACTCCTTCCTAAAAGGCATGTGTGAATTTTATGTCTCTATCCTAAATCACCATTTTAGGAATACCTCATGCGCCTAAAACTTTCTTCATGAATATTTCTCACAATGTTTATAAATTTCTAAAGTAAACTCTTACATGAATAAAGTGTGCAGACTTACGAAGTTTATCGATTACAACCATGATAGAACCATTTTGTTTCTAAGTTTTAGGAAACCTCATATAAAAGTCTAGTGATATGGTCTCCCATTTCCATTCGCATACTGGTAATGGATGTAATAGGGTCATTGATGTTGATGCTCGGGACCTTAAGCTACCAGCCAATCTTGGTAGCTAGCCAAGCATTCTTTTGTTTCCCTTCGACAGGGCCAATAAAATAGTTTCCTAAGTGTTGTTATCATTTTCTCATAAATCGGATGGCCAAGATACCTGCTTTATGCACTCATTCAAGATTGTTAATTTAAACTGGCTAATGAGATGACTGGTTTACTTTTGTCTGTCATGATATTTTATCTTAGCTGTTCCATGACCCTTCTCAAAAGCATCTCTACTCTTTATTTTCCTTGCCCTTGATAATGCCCTCGACCTTGAAGTCAAATTCACTCTAAGAAGGCACCACCTTGCTCAGATGCATTGAGATTTGCTGGTTGAACATGTATTTCACCCTGCTGTTATCTGTCAATAGTAGAATTTTTCTACCATTATGTAGTGTCACCATTTTTAAGGCATGTATTATCATTGCCAATTCTAAGTCACGAGTAACATAATTTCGCTCATGTTATTTTAACTTCCAGGACTCATAAAAATGACATGTCCTTCCCCGGAAGTCAGACACCACTTAATCCTTCTTTACTTGCATCAACTCATATTGTGAAGTCTTTATCTGTGTCTGTTACTTTCAATATGGGTGTTGTTTTCAATAATTCCTTTAGTTTTTTTAAGTTGTCTTGACACTTCTCTAACAAGTTAAACTTGGTTCCTTTCTTTGTAATGATGTAATAGGGTAGGCTATATTGGAAAACTCTTTTATGAACCTATGGTAATACATGGTGATTCCCATGAAGGATCGTATATCCGCTACATCTTTAGGTATCAACCATTCCATAATGGCTTTTGTTTTTCCTGCCCACGACAATGCCCTCTCAATAAATTACATGTCCTAGATATTCTATCTCTTTTTGATAGAAGTCAAACTTGTCAAATTTGGCTTATAGTTTGTGCTTCCTCAATGTTCGTAGAACTATTCTCAAGTATTCCTCATGTTCATCCTCCATTTTTTAATAGACCAAAAAATCGTTGATAAATACTACCATGAACATGTCCAAGTAATTCCACAAAACTCTCCATTCATTAGGCACATAAACGTGGTTGTTGCTTTAGTGAGTCCTAAAGGTATGACTACAAACTTGTAGTGTCCATATTGCGTCCAAAAAGTTGTTTTGTTTGTCCTTGTGTATTTTATCCTAACTTGATGATAACCTGATCATAACCACTTTGAAAAATATCTTGCCCTCCACTTGATCTAAAAAGATCATTTATCCTTGGTAAGGTACCTATTCTTACTAGTCATTTTGTTTAGTTGTCTATAATCGATACATAGTCTTAGAGTACCATCTTCTTTTCACAGGATTGCGCCCCCAAGGTGAGACACTCACCGAGCAGCAATTTTATCCAACAATTCTTGTAATCGTATTTTTAATTCTATCAATTCCTGTGACTCCATTCAAGAAGGCACTTTTGAGATAGGGATGAACTGGTAGTAGGTCTATGGAGAAGCCCATTTCCCTTCTAGGAGGATAATTTAGCATTCATCCACAAACATGTCTCCGAACAATACAGGACAGCAAAGTCTTCCAACATTGGCTTATCTTCTTTTTCTACTACTAGATTCGGCTACCTGAATGGAATAAACTTGATATCCCTTTCTCATACATTTCTTTAGCTGCATCGCTGAAATTTTTCTGACTCACTGGTATACCTTGGGTTGTCCTGGTGGTGCCGTAATCATCTTTATAGCTAAGTATCTTTGTAGAACAATCTAATAATTCGTTGTGTCGATCCAACCAATCCATCCCAATAATCATATCGTAAGATCCTAGTGGTAGGATGTTCAAATTGGTCCTTATAGTTTCACCATCTAAGATGAACTCAAAATCTGAAATAAAGACAACTACTTTCCTTTTAGTACCTATCGCTAGCTGCAGTAATACGCCATGATTTCATGCCTCCTAAGTTTATTTGACTCACTACATTCGTAGAGTAATAACTTAATGTTGCTCCTAACAAATTAAACAAAACGAGTGGTCATGGATTTTTACCTTTTGATTTCTACCACCGCTGAATCGGGTGGTTAGTTTGTCATCCATCGAGCCTTATTTTATCCGAATGGAAGCCTACATCTCCCACTAGGCTCATTCCTAGGTTTACCGGTTTAACAATGCTAGCGATTCTAAGCATTCAAGTGAGAATCTTTCTCGGGAAATCCTTATCAGATTTCGGTAAGAAGATGGTTGGTATCCCTTCTTTCGCCGGTTCATTTGATCTTGCTTCTTCTCCTTCCAGGATTTGGGAAACTCCACCCACTATTTATACTGATCATAACACATTCATGCTTTCCTGGGTGGAATACTTCACTCAAGGATTAGGGGTTGTCAAACTCAATTTTTTCCTTGTAATATTGTGGTAAATAGATTAAGAATCGCTGGATTTTTTACTCTATCTCGATGTACCTGCATTCTAACCTTAACAGCCCATAAATTCTGCTCATATAAGGTCCTCCATCGCTATTTCCATCCTGAAATGTAACGCTGTAAAATTATTTCGGCCTCCTTTCATAGCCACTTTCTTTAAAGGTATTGTTTCAGCCACTTCTTAAAGTCGACTATTCCAATCAAGCTTTCTCCCAGGGCCTTTGGCCAATTTCATATCTTGCCACCAAATAATGGCCTTCCATTTCAGAACATTGTGACACCACCCCACCTCTTATGTTGTTGGAATAGTTGTATATTTGAAGGCCTTTGATGTCCAACAAACTTCATGCCTCTGCTTTTTCTCCTGTCCTAGATTCTCCGTCAAAGGTAGCTTGTTTAATCTTTTAAATTCTCCTTCAAGGTATTCTACTTGTTTTTTCCTCTGTCCGCTTTAGTTCCATCTTCAGCTGATGGTGTTCCTTTAGATGAACTATCTCCTTATTTTGTTTCTGTCCCTGAGTTCTTGAGGCTCTTTTGATGACTTCTTCATCATTATTATCGTCTTTATTTTCTGGTCACTATACTATGTAACATGACTTCATTTATCTCTTTAAGGCCTACTTGCCTTCTTCAATTTTTCATTGTTGGGTTTGAAAATCTGCAGTTCTACAATAAGATTCCTCATTATTTACAACACTTCGTAAGTGAGGCCATCCCTGCTCTTCCTTTTACTTCCAAGAGGTCTATGTTGTGGGATTTTCTTCCATCCTATTTTTTTGCATTGTCCTGAGCTTCCATACTTAATCACAAAAATAGAAAACGCTTTATGTTTGTAACCAAAAGATTTATTAGTTTTATATAAAATAGAATATATACTAAGAAACTAAAGTGGCCCTGTTCAGGCCCAATGTTGTAAATTTTTCTCTGATATTGATATGTAATGTACCTTAAAATTTATCATAAAAATAAATAAATCTTTTCATTTTTTTTTTTTTTTTTTTTTTTTAAATTTTTTTGGATTGATTGTTATACATTTTCTTTTTTATTTTGAATAACCTTATGCCATATACTATTAACTTAACATAAGATAGGTTCCCATCGAATACAAGTATTTTTCTAACTCATATGTTACTATATAGATATTAATACAATACACATATCCACCTATACACTAGGATTCAAATTTCAATTCCCTTATTGAATGAAATCAGGCTATTTGGATTTTGTGCATAAGTTTATATCCCTGAGAGTTAATTCTTGTACTCCTACCTATATGTGTCAACATCAGAATTCAAATACTGAATGTAGTACGTATCATGAATAGGTTTAGGGATATTAATGATGATTTATGAGTGGTTTCAATGTGTTTTTCTTTGAGGCTTTATTTTAGTTATGATACAATTCGCCTCCACTATAACGAATTGAACCTTGACCAATTCCACACAATTTTCTGCATAACTAAAATAACTAAACCTCCTCTTCATGTTGGGGTAACGAAAAGATAACTCAAATGACAATAGTTTAAACACCAATTATTCTTCAATTTCTAATAACTGTATTTACTCATTAACTTTGTTTCTTCAACATTAAGGAGATGCACCCATCGAGGAGTTAAGGTTCTCCCCTGAATTAATGGACCCTAAACATAAGTCCCATGACTCTCCCACCTATTCTCTTCAACTCGGTAAAATAACTTTTCCTAGCACATGGATTTCAAAATTCTCCTCGTGGCCGTAAAGAGTGGTACCTTCACCCTCTTAGGGTTTTAGCGGTCTTTCGGTGGCCCTTGTGGACTCATGAGAGGCCTCAGATACAAGAATTCCACAGTATTAACGCTTCTACGGCAAACTCTTTGGGTGCAGTTTGACACAAGATCCGACTTTCACTGTAAGTTTTCTGGGCGGAACTGCCGGACTTCAACCCCAAAACAGAGTTCACCATTAGTTCGCCAAAGAAGAATCTTTATTTCCTGTGAACCTTTACCTGGAACTTAGCACCCCTTTACTTCCAAAAGGTGCTTTAGAAATTCAGCATCGCTTTCCTCATTCGTGTATCATTGTAGAAGAGGTTTCTACTATATCCTCGAGAGTCACTATCTTTACTTTGTGAACCTAAGGTCATACTTTGCATCCACTGTATGTGTCTTGTGGGTTTATTTTCGGTTCATTCCTTTTGTTTAGCCTATGACTAGTAACTATATTTGGGAGTAACTCAAAGTAGCTCAGAAGGGTTTATTCCTACGTCCTGTAAAGGTGTAAGGAGAAAAAATAGGGTCGAGCCGGATTCTTAACGTCTCTGTTTCTACTCTGTGACTGATGCATAATATTTATAGTAAGGTGGTGGTTTACCAGGAGTTTATCTCTTACTAAGTTAGAGTACTTTTCACGAGAACTTCTATTGACTTTGTGTATGATGTCATTCCTTATGTTCTTCATTTTTTATTCATACAGGGTTTTTGTTTATAAAATATTGAACTTCTTGAATTCGCAATGCTATTTAATTTTTCAAAGTAATTGTTAAATTATGTATACATGGGATTCCCTATATCAATGGTTGGACACTGCCTATTGCGAGGGTACCCACCGTGGTTCTAGGACCATCGCCCCTGGACACAGTGGCTCCATTACCGCATTGGCAACGACAACTAGAGGGGTTGTTTCAACCCTAAGTTAAGTATTTCTAAGATAGCTGGTTATCAATTTACCTTCGATTCTACATTTAAAGTCCCACTGCATTCTCTTAATGTTTTTCTCAGATGGCTAAAATGGAAGTACATGCCCACTTCTACCTACAGAGGGACCAATTCCTCCTCCTCTACTCATTATGACAAAGGTACTCAAGTTCTGAATTGTGGCTCTCAACTTGATTCTTAATTCAAAGCATGGAGGTCATGATTATGTTCATAGCTTTCTCTTGTTAAAAGTAACATTACTCATGCTCTGATTTCCTATGTTGGATGTCTGAGGGTTAAAGCCTCCGCTTTGTTTTTTTGTTAAAGTTCCATTTAAGGAGATATGTACAGTCAACCATGATGTATGGAAATGATTGATATTCTAATACTAGAATTGGCCAAAATAGATCTAATTTTACTGTTGGGGAACTCTTTAAATATGTTAACTTAGTATTGGAGGGATTCATTTTTCATTTGGAGATAACTCATCACTCTATTTTTGTATATTACTTCTATAATTTAATGTATTTGGGAATCTCTATATCAATTACAATAGCCATCATTACTTGACATTGTTAATGTCTGTATGATTAGTCTCTCTTGTTAACTAATTCTTATTTGGAATTTTACCCCAAAGGGGATCGTTCAAAGTCGGGGTTTCGCACCTCCAAACCTCTATGTTTTGTAGATTCTCGTCTTTCGATCAATTACATCTTCATAATAGATTGCATTACTCTGTAATCTCTTAAAATAACTTTCTGTAAAATGTGAAGCAAATTTAAAGGATATCTTAAATCTTACAATTGTTTGTCCGAGGTATGGTAATGCTAATGCCATAAAATAAAAAAAATCTTTTTGTTTCTCCATATGTCTCATGATATAATCCAATGGGGATACCCTACTCTTGTATAGGTGATGGTAACCATACACAACATCTATAAGATGCGTCAAATGTTGATAATGTATCAACAAAATCATTTATTCGGCTCGTAGTATGATCCTAGCATATATATCCGTTCATTCGGGAATAGTTGTTCATATAATTGTATCATTAAGTTTAGGGTAATCTTGATCCTTTGATTATGTTCATTCCCATATGCTTCATTATTCTGGTTCTATCCAAATTCAACTATATAAGTGATTTTTAGAACTAAATTGTAGAATTAAATGTATGCTTGCAATAGATTTGTTTGTTCATTGATACATATTCGATTCTACTTAAAGTTTTAATTTTAGGAAACATTCCCATAATTAAATCCAACAAACTATGCTTGTTGATTTTATGAGATATTTTCCATATATTTTATATCACGCATAGATTCTAATCCATAGTAGAGGTTACCAGGGGATGATTCCAAAAGTGATATGTAAACTATTCTATAGTAAAGTGGACTCTACATTTCATGTAATTGAACATCCTTTGTATAGGTTATTGAATGCATACCAACTTTAAGAATTTTACTATATAAATAACCAATTCATCCCACAGAGACAAAAATACTGAAATTTAGATACAGCGAATGACTTATAAGAATTATACGGGATCATTAAAATGGATACTAGAAACCATTTCAGTTCAGATTTAACATGTACAGTACATCAGATATAAAATCATTCAGACAGATAAGGATTAGAGTAGCATATATGAACTAAACTTGCGGAAAAACAAAGGGAACAACAACGTTTCTCCCAATCGTAGAACCGAGAAGCCAAGATCACTTGAACAGTTCACCCCCTAGCCTGACCATGAGTCCATGAGGGCGAACTTGGAAATCCCTCTTCAACAATGTCCTTCAATTCAGTAGCTTCCCCTTGCATCACACTCATTCAGTGTTCATAATAGCAAGGAAAAAATCAATAGTCTCTTTCCCAACATACTTGGTAGCATCCTGCCTCCTCACATACTCTTATTTATTAATTGCCTAGGTCTTTTTTCCCTCCCTTGGGAATTTTTGCAGCTTTTTAAATCCCTAATTTTCAGTGGCTACCAATGGCCAAATCACTAATTTTCCACTTGTAAAAATCATCCTAGGGATAGTTCCAACATGTTCCCGACTCATGGAGTCATGGTCAACTACTTTTAACATGGCTGTTCCATTTGTCCTCCTGCAATCAATATAAAATATTTTATTTTTATACAAGTGTTATTGTCAAATAGTTAGTTGGGTCAAATCAGATCTCTGCCCAATAGTCATAATAATTTATTAAAAATAACAAATTCAAAATTTGGAAATGCCATAAATGGCAAAAAATTTCCAAATTCGAATTTACTAAAAAGAGAATAAAATTCCAACAATTTAAATTTTCAAAAATAATTTATTTTGGGGGATGTCACACTTATTCCCCTGATCTCCTCAAGCTGTAAAGGGGCCACTCACACAAACTAGATAAATATATCCCCCATCTCGCCTCCCAAGGTCAAGCTACCACTCTCTAATCGAGTTGGGCATCCCAACTCCCACAGGGAAAATCAGTCAAGAAAATATCGACAGTGTAACCTCACGTCTACTAGGCATGATCCATTCTCCTCCTCTACCATCCTTTTTATGGATTTTTCTTAGTGATTAGTTTCCCAAACCCTCTTTAGATTCTTTTTATTAAATTTAACTAGGATAAACTTCCCTCGTACACATGTCACCCGATCCCCTATTGCACCACAAAATCAATTTATTAATTAATTAAATTTTCCTATTTCCCTCACCCACCTAAAAATGTTCCTAAAAATTCTCATCTGTGTCCCTTTATTCCCTTATATTTCTTAAATGAATGACACCTTTCTCAAAACCTAGTTGAGTTCACAATTAGAAGGTTCCAAATACTAGATTCCCTACTATGTTAAAAATTCCCCTTTTCCTTAAGTTTCGCCTTTTCTTCTTAGTTCATATTTAGCAAGTTTAGATATAAACAACAATTTACCCTTTGAATGATTTAACCCTTCCTTAAAATTTTAGTTTAATTATTAATGTTTGAATTTTTTTTACCCTTCTTGTTATATGTCCATTTTTATTTTCTTTTGTTCACAAGTTCTACTTAGACCTAGGTTTTAAATTCACTAGGCTTGGCAAATTTTTTTTAAGGGAAAATAGTTATTAGACTTTACTCATACCATCATTCATTTTAAGGCCAACCAGGTCCTAAGGAGGCATAGTTTTCTAGGTCCTAGGTTTATTAACTTACCATAGTTAAAAAATCGTGGCATTCCCTTCAGGATGCACTACGTTCTCCAAGAGTGCCACTCGCTTGCATTAATGTTTTATTTGGGTGGTGTACCCTTAAAGACACACTATGTGCTCCATGGGTGCCACTCGCCTTTTAACTGATTTTGGTTGACATCAAACCCTTGGAGCCAATACTCCATCAGGTGACCTTGTGGGAGACTAAGGGCCTCTAAGGAATATGGACCTTGCCTTATTGCACACACCTAAGAATCATCATGAGAGACTGTCAGAGTCTTCCTTCACGAAATCATGGATCTCTCAAACTAGGTAATCATTAACCTATAGTTCGAGCCACAAAGAGAGTGCTAGTAGGTTGTGGTAGGGTTGCTGCCATGCCTCTCCCTCAATATCTTTGCTTTCCATGGATGACCCCTTCATTCCTAATGTGAGTCTGGTTAGAAAATTATCGGCATCTTGCATCCATCAATGAAACATGTTAGCGATGATAATCAACATCATAATATCTAGTCATATGCCACATATGTAATATAAAAATATTCAAACCATAACTGTTTTCTTCCTAAATCGATCCAGAGTCTAAGGAGATCCATCGATGCCATTGACATCCTCAAATGTCCAAAGTCCTGCACACTCAGGAAAACCGGTCAACAACACCTATCGATATAAATATCATAAAATAACATATCATCAAATCAACAAAAATCATCATGCTCCATAATCAAATCAGTCAATCATATAGTAAAACCAATCACTGGCACACAAGTGTCCACAAGAATAAATTACATCATGTTTGTGCAAGAGAGGGATTTTACATACACCCCCTCTTGTTTTAAACTTTGTCCCGAAGTTTCACAGTATACAAATGAAAAAATAAAGTATCTAGCAATATCTAAATGTCTAGCTATCAACAAAGGAAAATTGATGACGCATATCATATGTATCCTCTGAGACAGCTGAGTGTGGACTATAATTGTCCTACTCAACCTTCACCTGATTGATAGTTAGACACCGTAGCTGTCGAATGCAACGGTCCATAAACAAGTTTGGTTCCCCCGTGAGAGGAACCTTCCCAACATCCGCTAAGAACTCAGTCAATCTCATGCTTAGGATCACTGAACTAAACTTCCACATGGGAACAAGGTTAACATCATCAAATGCCTCAAAGAATGAGGGAAGACTAGCCATTAGGCCCTTCATAATTATGGTCGAGACAATACGCATCGGCAAACGCTTATGTTGATCATGCGCTACTTACATCCCCTTTTGTATTGTTTGTAATTGTTATTTCAATTCTTGGATCTCTTATGGTCCTACCAGGACCCCATCCTCGATTCGATCCCAACTCAAAGGAATCTGACACGGTCACCCATAAAGAAACTCATATGGAAAACTCTGCCAACGACCATAACTATTCCCAACGTTTATGTTGGTCCAAAACACACATACACAACACAACCTTCCCAAATTGGTTCGTTCCTTCGTTCATCTTGTCTATCTCAAGGACATGTTGTACTAAATTTTAGTGGTGTTCCCAAGGCCTCTTCGAAACTCGTCCACATCATCTTGCAAACACCAATTCCCTTATCGGATATCATTCCTTTGGTACATCTGGTAGTCTCAATATCTTGTTGATATGAACTCTAGGTATACATGTCATCTGATGCATCGTACGCTCAGGGAAAAAATGTGAAATCTTTTTCAGAGTATCAACTATCATGACAATCAGGTCGTGCCTACTTGCCATCAGTGACAATTCAACTCGGAAGTCCATTCAAATGACCTCCCATGTTGATTTTGGAATAGCGTGTGGTTTTAGAAATCATGTCGGATGTCTATGCTCATCCTTCACTGACCGACCTTCTAGACATCTCACCATGCAGTTGACAATGTTAGCCTTTGCCCCTTCCAGAAGAATAAGGGCTTAAGGTTGGTCCTCATCTTCATGACTCCTGGATGAGCCATGTACACTGCTCTATGAGCTTCACATAAGGTTCCAACCTCCCAATTTTTCATTGGGTTGTAAGTAAATT
>SNQJ01S0188276.1:0-18361 GCA_010110895.2 Picea sitchensis | reverse complement strand
AATGGATCTTTTCCTCTAGCAATTCGTTTTTCCATGCCAACCCAAGAACAAGAGTGAACAAGAATGAATGAGGAATGAGTAACAATGATTGACGAACCCCCAAACAACAAAAAATGAGGTTTATATAATTACATGCAATAATGCACCACATGGCCTCCCCAAGAAGCTCACGTAACAAATTTTCCCAAATAAAACCAAGATGGGTGAATAAAATACAATAAAAAGACTCAACCCCTTTAGCCCCCTCTCTCATGGAATCATATCCCCCTATATCCATCCTTGTCCGTCTTGCAACCAATGATGCATTTTTATTATTAATATTCAAAGTATTACATTTCCAGGCTCTCCACCCTTTTCAACTTTACAAGCACTCCGACCTTTCATCAAATATACAAAAATACATCATTAATCCAGGGACTCAAAACCAGGGTATGACAAAAGTAATGTTTCACTTTGGTCAATGCACACCAATGCTCCATGACCAATGCGCACTAGAGGGGAAATAACCCAACAAAGGCATGTATGCTCCTCTTTGGTCGTAGTACACCAATGCTCCACTTTGGTATACGCACATTGGTGCTCCAAGACCAATCCACACCAAAGAGGCAACAACACACAAAAATACACCATTTTTCTACTTCGGTCTTGGAACATTGATGCTACACTTTGGTCTTGGTGCATCAATGCTCCACTTTGGTCTAAGAACACTAGTGTTCTATCACCAATGCATAAAAAAAGGGTGATAACCTAAAAAATACATCAATGCTCCACTTTGGTCTTGGCACACTAGTGATCCACTTTAGTTTGGTTACATTGGTGCTCCATGGTCGATGTGCATCGAAGGGGAAATAACCCAAAAAATACATTGGTGTTCCTCTTTGGTCCTAGCACATCAAAGCTCCACTTTGGTATGAACACATCGATGTTCCATGATCGATGTGCACCAAAGGGGAAACAACCTGAAAAAGACATTGATGTTCCACTTTAGTATTGGTGCACCAATGCTCCAATTTGGTTTGGGCACATTTCTCCACTTTGGTTTTGACGCACTAGTGTTGTGGTGTGGTCTAGGTGCACTACAATGCATCAAATGACCCTGATTCTCATCCTCTTGTAGGTTCACGTGTTTTCCACGAGATGTACAATGCTCCACTTTGGTTGGGGTGCACTGGTTCTCCTAATATGTTGGTGCTCTAAACAACCATATGTATCTATTTTCACTTACTAAAAGGGGTGGGAAAATCTACATGATGATTCTTAAAGGATGGAAAAACTAGGGTTTGTTTGAATTCTACATTTTCTATGAAAGAAGAGGAAGATGAGATAGTGGTACCAAATGATGATAGACCAACAACCATGAATGGGAAATACCAAGACGATTCCAACAAGACAACCCTTCTCCCTCTTGATTGTTTCATTTCTCTCCATTGTGGATTTTATATATGTTATTTTCCCTCGTTTTTAAGGTTTTGAAAGTTTATCTATGGCATAGTTTCTCTTGCATGGCTAAGCATGCATTTCTAAAAACAATTGTCGGGAACATGACTTAATGGCCACTATTCTACTATTATTTTTGTGGCTTCCCGTTTCTTGGGATTTGTGTGGCTTATTATTTCCTCAAAGGCATATTATTTCATGGCTCCAAGTAGAAATTTTTTCCATTCAAAAGCACAATATGAATAGGTAAAAACCCCTCCAAGGATTTTATAATTTACTTTATTTTTTGTTATTTTCCTTCTTTTTTCCTCTCAGTCATATTGTTGATTAATTGAATTTATTTCCTATATTAGTATTTTTATGGTTTATTGGTTTCAAATATATAGAAGATGTACATTAGAGGGGCAATGGCCCCAAAAATACATAAGTGCTCCACATTGGTGTGGATGCACACGTTCTAAACTTTTATGTACGTGAATTAATGTTTCTTGGGATTTGTGTGGTTTATTATTTCCTCAAAGGCATATTATTTCATGGCTTCAAGTAGAAATTTTTTCCATTCAAAAGCACAATATGAATAGGTAAAAACCCCTCCAAGGATTTTATCATTTACTTTATTTTTTGTTATTTTCCTTCTTTTTTCCTCTCAGTCATATTGAGTCATATTGTCGATTAATTGAATTTATTTCCTATATTAGGATTTTATGGTTTATTGGTTTCAAATATATAAAAGATGTACATTAGAGGGGTAATGGCCCCAAAAATACATAAGTGCTCCACATTGGTGATGCACAAGTTATAAATTTTTATGTAGGTGAATTAATGCGCCATTTTGGTTTGGGCACACTAATGCTTCATTTTGGTCTATTGATGCTCCACTTTTCTTTAGGAGCATTGTCACTTTACTTTGGGTATCTTGCCTCTAACAATTAGTGGTTTTGGAGAGTTTCCATCAAACATTTTGCATGTAATGGATAAGTGGTTTTGTAATTAAAAGAGACTCTCATTAAGTAGTTTGAGTGGCTTCCCATTCACCATGGTTTTGTATTGGTGGTTTTACTACCCCTATTATAATATAAAACTCAACATTCAACATTAGTTTTTTTTTTTCCCATAGATAATTCTTATTATATTATCGAGGTGAAGCAAAGTACATTTTGTGAGTGCATAAGAGCATGAGGAATCACAACTATTGTCAAAAAATAGGTATTCGATATTTTTGGTGGAGAGATGCAGTAAATGGTAATTTACATACCCACTAAAAATGCCCAAGACCAAGATCATAATTTATGAGAAATCGACTATGCATTGGACCTGTAGCATGTTGGACAAAGGATCACAGTTATGAACTAAAGATGATCGATGGTGTTCTAAAGAAGTATTGAGATTGTAACCACTATTATTTATGTTTTGATGCCATGTAACAACATTGGGCGCAACCTTGAACTTTGCAAGTTATGATTGATATCATATTCCAAAATCATAGGGTTCAGTTATAGTTTTTAACTCTAGTTATTTAATATACCACAATTCCCAAAAGCATGGATACAAGTCATAGGTTATATCATTACAAAGGTTCAATCAATGGATTTCAAGCATTCATTGACTCATCATACTTGTTGCAAGAGGATCGGTGGTAGCATTAACAAAGAAAATAACATAGTATATGAGTTTAGTGCATATATGGACATATCACATGCCCTGAAAGGTGAATTGATGCAAGTTTTAAATGCCCACAGATTTCATTCATTCATTACCGGGAATCAAGACCATGGCAATCTCTTGTTGTTAGCATTTTAACATCTAAAACCTGTGAGTTTCCTTTCAAGGTGCAGTGCATTTAAACTCTATAATGGACAAATGGTTATTTTTCCATAGATTTAGGGTTTTCATAAATATTTCAGTTTTGAAGTAGTTATTTTTCCACAGCTTTAGGGTTTTCATAAATATATACCATTGCTCTTGCATTTTGGGGGGATACAATATAGAAGATTGGGGATTTCATGAATAAAATCCAGAGCTCTTATGACTCTGTTTTGCAACTTCTGAAATGGCTATTATAAGTTTAATTACATTCTAATTTAAAGTTTAATATTGTTGTTGAAGATCCCTACATTCAACTTTCTAGAGGGGGGCCACTCTAGAGAGCATGAGTTGTGGATCGGTAGGATATTTGTATGTTTTTATTAGAGTACATGTTTGTTTAATTCATGTAGCTTAACCTCTTTATGTAGTATGAGTTCTCTTTTACATTTATTTGTTAGTTCATGATCGAATGCAAACTGCAGACTTATGCATGCTGAGAAATGATAATAACAATAGTCAAACAAAGCATGGTAATGTTGTGAATTACCTTGAAGAGCCAACGACTAGTTGAATATCACAATCATTCATGTTAATATGCAGAAATCATGCTTAATAATTCAAGTGTGTTTACTTTTTTGCAAGTGTGGTGTGTTTACTTTTCCACAAGTGTGGTGTGTTTGATTTACCGCAATATCATTTCATTTCCTAGATAGCAATGCCATTTCCTTTTCATAGAATCATGATAGGAAACCAGAGTAAATAGAGAACCTAGAGCTTGCACATACAATGCACGACATCTCGTAAGTTTCTCTAGAACTCCGAGTTGATAAGTAAATGCACAATCTCTTTTATTGCTCTTTATAGGGTAATAAATTAGCCCGTCATTTTGGCACTGTTGGCAAGGAGATGTCAAAGGCACATAAAGTATTTGTTTGCATTATTTTTTAGGAAACACACATGGTACATGGATCAACAAAGAGGAACTATCGACTACCCTCTTTGTGGGGTCTAATACGTAGTGTGATGCATTTAAATTAGGTCATAAAGTTGCATGAATAGAGTTAAAAATCCATAAGAAAGATTTCATGGCACAGTAAGAGCCACTCAAAGCACTAACCATTTTTGCAGGAAATTTGGTAAAAGGAGGAGCTTCATGGGTAAACTCCAGATTCTAATTTGATTCACCACTTGAATTTAGAATAAGACACTATGTGGGCTCTCTATAGTTTCCATGGTGGTTATGTTAGGTTCTCATTCTCTTATGATCTAGAGTTACTATTTGGCCATTGAATGTGACACTCCATGGGATATCTGAAGTTTTGATCATGGTTATGTCAGGTTCTCATTCTATTCTACCAAAATATGTTATCACTAATGTGATCATTTCCATACTTTCCCTCATTTTGGACTGACACTCAATATCTTTCCCAGTATTCACCCATGCCATGGAAAACAATTCCCTTTCAAAACCCAACCTTGGTACAAGGATGGCGAAAACCTCCATTTGAACACATACCCCAATGACCTTCACCTCAAAAACATGTCGAACCACCCTCAAATAATCCTCTACAAAAGACCTCCTTTACTTTTTTCTCAACCCACTCGTAACCCATCAATAAAGTAACTCAACCTAATTACAAAGCTAAGTTACCTATTTTTCATCAAATTAAAAGAAAAACAAGTTCTAGTAGTGAAAACCTGCTCTCGGGCGTTGCTAGACCTAGTGATGTTAGAAAACCACTCTCTGTATGGAATAACTTGGCTTAAATAACTCCAACTGTGAAAAACCTCTTTCAGGTGCAGTTGGAAAAACCTTGTCTGAAAACCAGTTTGATTGATGGGCAATGTTTGAAAAAAAAGAAGAGAAAAAAAAATATTTGTATGCTTCGCTAACAAGATTTCTGGAGTACTTACTTCTTAGTTGACATTCAGAATTCACTTTAGGATAGGATTACACAGGTTGCAAATTCATGCCACTTAAACAAAAAATCCTTAATCAATTTGGTGAACACTAAGGACTACAATTTCTTCACCATGCATACTGTCAATTTCGTAGTCTCACAAACTTAGTTTTCTGCTACAGAATCGGTGGAAAAGATTTGATAATTCTCCTAGTGGTTTACAATGCTCCAATAATTCGTTTTAATCAACGAGAAGATTTTGCTCAAACTCTGTATTGGATCATGTAAGTTTTAAACTTTTGAAGTAAAGCAATGCATACAGATTCTAAGAAAAACTGAAATTAATCAATGGCTCACACATTTAGAACACAAAGATTTACATTGGAAACCCTTAACCAGGAGAAAGCAAGCCTTCCTTGGTGCTGCACCTCTCAACTTTTCATTCTATTAATTTCACCATTCAAAATAAAATATATACACAATAATTTAGGTATTTCGTAGATACCAAAACCCTAATCCCTTAATCCAAGATTAATTTTGAAAACCGCTAAAAATAGCAAAAAACACTAAAATAGAAAAACTGCTAAAATGCTAAACACAGTCATCAAGTCTAACGCACCCCCCCCCACACATGCAAAGAATATAATGCCTACCCAAAATTCTCCCACTTGTTGTTTTCTTTGCATACAGGGGTTCACAAGTTTACATAGTCAACAATCCAGGGAAATAATGCCCATTGTTCCTCTACACCAGGAGAACTTCTTGAAGCTCACCGACTTTGTCAATGAATTTGCAACATTATTGAAAGTGTATACCTTCTCCAACAACACCTTCTTGTCTTCAACCATGTCTCTCACAAAGTGATACTAAAAATCAATATGCTTTACCTTTGAATGATAAACTGGGTTCTTTGCTAGGAAGATTGCACTCTGACTGTCACAATATAACCTTACTTCTTCTTGTACCAACCCAATACCTGAACACAATCTATGTAACCATACTACTTCCTTGCATGCATGAGTGGCTTCCATGTATTCAAATTCTGTATTTGAGAGTGCCACTATAACCTGCCTTTTTTCTCATCCAACCGATTGCTCATCCAACTAGTTACTTCTCCAAATAGCTTGAACACATACCCACTTGTATATCTTATACGATCTATATCTCCACCCCAGTATGCATCAACAAACCCATGTTTGTCCAACAATCTATCCAATCCTGGTCTTCCTTGGTAGCCCAATCCATAGCTAGAAGTGCCATGCAAATACTTGAAAACTCTCTTTATTGTTGTCCAATGGTCCTTCCCTCGTTTTGACATATATCTGCTCAAAACGCCCACTACATGTGCAATTTCTGGTCTAGTACAAACCATTGCATACATCAAACTGCCAACCGCACTAGCATATGCAACATGGTACATGATCTCTTCCTCTTCCCGTGTCTTTGGAAACTGATCTGCATATCACATTACACCTACATGAATATGAACCTTAACCGGTTTACTTTCCTGCATATTAAACCTCTGCAATATTGTCTCGACATATTCTCTCTGATTCAACAAAAGTTTCCTGTTTGCATGATCTCTTTTAATCTCTATTCCCAGAATGAAGTTAGCAACACCAAGATCCTTCATGTCAAATTTGGAGGATACCTAGGATTTTGTTACGAAATATTTCCCCTGCAGACAGGTGAAATCTCCCTTGGATTATTAGACCTTTGTTACCAAGACATAAAAGTACAAATGGTTGCAATATTCCTTTCAGATCTAACTTAGCTAGTTAAATAGGGTGAAGAGAAGTGTGGCATACCTTATCCCGGTGATTGTCCTTGATGCTCCAAATATTGAGCTTGATTCCTAAGCTCCTTGATCCTGCAACGAACAACAAATGTACCTTTCTTCCACTCTATATAACTAACTAAACAAATCTACCTATGAAGATTGAACGACAATAGACAAGTAGATGCAAAAGTACACATAATTGAAGGAAATAGGCCAAGTATATTAATTTGAGAACAAAAATAAAATACTTACAATCCGAGTTTGAAGATGTAACAGCTCCTTTAGGTCCTCCTCATCCAACCCTTTGCATGAACAATATAAGATCAAAATAACGATGCTATTACTGATTTCTTCATCCTTCTTCCCCATGGAAAATATTTCAATTTATAGTCATGACAAGTACAACTACCATGAGAAAATGAAGGATATGGATGAGGAGAGAGATCCTTGAGGTTTGGATCAGATCCTAGGGTGAAGCCCAAACATGAGGGTTGAACATAACTAACCCAATCTGAGAGAGATGGCCCATTGAATTTGGTGGAGAAGATCCCCCTTTTCCCTCAACAAGAATGGTGCTCCCCCATAGTCAGAGACATGGCACCATCCTAGGAATGGCGCTCCCCTAACATGGTAGAGGGGGTGCCATGGCACTCCACCAGTATTGCCAAGGGGGCACCACCCTTCATAAATGCTAAAAAATTAGTTTATTTTTCCAAGGAAGAGATGTGTATCGAATGTCAATGATGGGGCTTTCCTCTCTAACATAATTTGGAGGCTGTGACAAATGTTTCTAAGGTGTCTATTGAGTTGTGACACTTACAAAAAGTGCATGAAGAATATTATGACACTTGCGATGGTTGAGTTGCGACACTTACGAGACTTGTGACACTTAGAATGTGACGTTTGTGCCACATGCAACACTCAAAACATGACGTTTGCGCAACGTGCAACACTTGCGACACTTTATATGCAAGTGTGGAATTTTTATGTGTAACATATTTCCCCCCAAAGTGTGAGGTCAAAAGAGAAAAATGATGGCCGAAACAATTTGTTCAACGCAAGGGTGGTGGAGTTGGAGAACCTAGTAGAAGCCGCAGACAATCATCAAACAATATTACTATCTATTTCATTCCCGAGGAAAGCATACCTATTCTCAAAATATAAATGACTCAAAGCATGGTCGCCGACCAATACACTGCAGATCCAAAGTGATATTGACTAGGGAGATGGCCACCAAAGACACAATGTGAATCCATTTCTCCATGACATGACTTGATCGCAGCCACGAAAGAATACACAGTGGAGCTATGATATAACAAGAACATAGCCACAAACCAATACAAAGTGGATCTATGTAAATTAGTCAAATAATCTTCATCGCAACCTGAGAAAAACACATGACATAGTGGGTTCTCAACCCAGGGTCTTCGTCCCGATCTCGAAATAGTATGATTTTATCCATGTGAATAAAGGTTTTGGTGTCAAACATGGTAGAAACAATATAAATCAATGACCGATAATCAAGCGATTTCTACCATGTTCGACACCAAAGCATTTATTCGCATGGATAAAATCATACTATTTCAGGATTGGGACGAAGACCCTGGGTTGAGCACCCACTCTGTTATGTACTTTACCTAGGTTGTGACGAAGATTGTTTGAATGATTTACATAGATCCACTTTGTATTGGTCCATGGCTATGTTCTTGTTATATCATAGCTCCACTGTGTATTCTTTAGTGGATGCGATCAAGTCATGTCACGAAGAAATGGATCCACATTGTATATTTGGTGGCCATCTCCCTAGTCAATATCACTTTGGATCCGTAGTGTATTGGCCGGAGGCCATGCTTTGAGTAATTTATATTCTGAGCATAGGTATGCCTACCTCTAGAATGAAACAAATAATAATACTTTTTGATGATTGTCTACAACTTATACCAGGTTCTCCAACTCCACCACCCTCATGTTGAACAAAGTGTTTCGACCATCATTTTTCTCTTTTGACCTTACACTTTGGGGGGAAATCTGTTACACCTCAAGGATTTCTCTCCTCATCCATATCCTTCATTTTCTCATGGTAGTTGTACTTCTCATGCCTGTAAATTGAAAGTTTTTCCATGGGGAAGAATGAAGAAGAAATCAATAATAACATCGACTATCAATGATGGGGCTTTCCTCTCTAACATGATTTGGAGGTTGTGAAAAATGTTTCTAAGGTGTTGATTGAGTTGCAACACTTACAAAAAGTGAATGAAGCATATTACGACACTTGCGACACTTGCAACGATTGAGTTGAGACACTTACAACGCTTATAATTTTACGTTTGCGCCACATGTGACACTTAAAACATGACGTTTGCGCCATGTGCGATACTTGCAACACTTTATATGCAAGAGTGGAATTTTGATGTGTAACATCCATGTTATTTCCTACCAGCAACATGTCCTTGACATACGACACTACACAAATGAAGTGATTACCAACCTTCTTAGAATATACATAATGATTGACCCTTCTTCTCACAAATCCTGGTCCAAGGATGTATGTGTCAAAATTTTGGTACCACATCCTAGGTGATTTCTTTAGAACATATAGTGACTTATTTAACTTGCAGAATAACTCTTTCTTTCGACTTATTTAACTTACAAACAAACTCTTTCTTTTCTTCTGTGTCACATCCTAGATGGTCAGCTTTCATGTATATTTCTTCTTTCCTGTATTCCCATTGTAGGAATGTTGTCTTCACATCCTTCTCTTTCTATATTAAAATCAAAAATCAAAATCAACATATGTAAGAAATCTAACAGAATTTAACTTGGAAACAGGAGAAAAAATTTCAACAAAGTAAATTCCCTCTACATAGGAATAACCTTTGCTACTAACTAAGCTTTGTATTTCTCCATTTTCCTTTTGCATTCAACTTATTCTTAAAATTCATTGTCTACTAATGTGTTTTCTTCTAGTTGACAACTCAACTAGATCCTATGCCTCATTCTTTTTTATCCAAGGCATCCATCTCCTCAACCATGAACTTCTTCTATAGTTTACTATCCTATGAATTAAATTATTCTCTGGTAGTTCTAGGATCATCATCAACAAAAAATAAAAAAAAAAAAAAAAAAAAAAAAAAAAAAAAAAAAAAAAAAAAAAATTCTTTTGTTTCTTTCTTTTCCTCATTGATCTCCTCACTAGTATGATTTTTCTTCCGCTGGTTCAGATTTTGCATCATCCAACTTAAAATCTATTTTCTCAAGTTCTTATTGCCTTGGTAGTAATTGGTCTGGAAATAAACCCTCTCTAAAAAACAACATCCTAAATTTAAATAATCTTTTTAGTTTCGTCCAAAGATTATAACCTTTCATACCATCTTTATAACCAATAAAGATAATTTTATTTTATTATCCAAATTTTACTCCTATTTCTTCTCAATATGCATATATCACAACCAAACACTCAGATGTTCAAGAGATGGTTTCTACCAATCCATACCTCATGCAGATTTTTTCCACCAACACTGACAAGGGTGATCTATTTAATAGGTAACATGAAGTACCCACTCATTTCTACCCAAAATTCTTGTCCTAACTCCTGCACCATTGAGCATGCTCCTTGATTTTCCCATCAAAGTCATGTTCATCCTTTTTGAAACCCTAATATGTTGAGGTGTCTATGGAGAATTTCACTCTTTGGATTATGTAAATTACACTTCTTACATAACTCTTTGAATTCATTCCCCACATATAATTTTCCACCATTATTCCTCCTCAATACCTTTATTTTCTTCTCTGTCTCCATTTTGCCGTGAGCCTTAAAACCTTTAAATTTATCAAATACCTCATATTTATTCCCTGAGAAAATAAATCCATGTGTTCCTCGATAACCATTCTCCATGAATGAAACATAATACATATTTACCTAGTGATGGAAGGAATATAGGTCCAAACACATCATTGTGTATCAAATCTAAGACTTTCGCCTCTTGTAGCACCATATGGAATCTTAATTTCATTTGTTTTTCCATATATGAATTGTTTACATAAATCAAAATCCAGGGTGCATATACATACCTTCAACCATATACCTTTACCATGAAATGCCTCCCAAAGGTCCTTTTCTATCATGTCCCAGCTCCTTGATGCCATAGCACAGTATTCTTAATGCTGACAATATGGATCTTTGTTCTCTTTTATTTTCCTCTGATTAGGGGACAACAAAACCTGTTACACCTTACCCGTGCAAGATAGTGCTTCCCAACACCACAGCATAGAGTTCACATCAACTCCCTCATCAACACACCATTGTTCTATGACCATCTTCGTGTGCCCTTTTCCTAATAAATACAATAATCGATCATCCAACTTACTTTACGATATTAGATCCTCTCTAGATCTCCTGGGATGTAGAACTCTAGGGAGATTTCTATTCCTTCCATCGTTTGGAAAAAATTAACCCTTCCACATCCCATGATCTTGGATGTCGAGCCATCTCCTAGAAATACATCACCAACATCATACTTTTCATATTCACTTTAACCAATTCTTTGAACATCCATATATGAAATGACGCACCGGAGTCTATCAACCATACATCACACCCATAAAATTAGATGCTACATTACATAAAATCACCTGCTTCTTCAGTGGGGGTTTTCGCCTCTGGGGAAGAGGAATCATCAGATCCCTTGCTTTATCAACTTTCTTAGACCAAGAACCTTTCTTATAATGCCCAACTTTACCACATTTCCAACATTTAAATATTTTATCAGGATTTATATCTACATTTAGATTTAGATCCCCCCCCCGAAGACTTATCTGCATCCCTATGTTTGGGACAACCTCTTACAAATAAAGGATTTGTGTTATGACTATCCATGCTTTTCATCCATCTCTTTCAATAATAAGGATGAAACCATTAATCCTCATACTTCAATGTAGATTGATTAGTACTACCAATTGCTACAACCATTATCCCGTGAGTCCGCAAAGAAATTATAATAAAGTAATACACGTATCTTCTTCTCTGCAAGTTTAATTTTAACAAATCCAAGTTGACTTCTGTACTGTAGTATTGAAGGAATTTAGATGTTCTGTCAAAAAAATCTCCATCTTCCATTCTCCTAAGATGATGCAACTTCTTTTGAATAAACAACTTGTTTACTGGGAACTTTCTGATCAGATAAATTTCAACTTTTCCCATATAGTTCTTTACATAGATTCTCCCAACACATTCAATAACATTGAATATTCCATGCAAAGTCAAATATTACTCCTGTCTTGATCCAATCCTCTCCCATTCTTCTCTTGTGACATACAAGTAGATTGAGTACTAGTAGTTTGTGTACCGTAGGTCGTAACCAGGTCATGTACCAGATCCACAATGATCCGCTGTTTTTTTCTACAAGAAGTTCCTCCATCTCAAGCTTCCATATAGATCAATTTTTACCATTGAATTTCTCAATCTCGATTCGAGAAATTGCTCACCATTTTCAACACACAAATTGGCCACTACAAAGCTCCCATCAACCTAGTTTACTCTGCACCCAAAATAAACCATCTATCAAGACTGAGCCAAACCCCTCAGCAACAAAGGCATCCCCCTAATATACATGCTCTGATACCATGTAAGTTTTAAACCTGCGGAAGTAAAGCCACGACAGACATTCTAAGAAAACATCATATACCAATCTCAATGGTCACATATATAGTAATATAGACTACTGAAACCCTCAACCTGAGCAGGAACCAACTCCTGTGCCACACCTTCTTAACTCTTCATTACTAATTTATCCATTAATAATACAATATATACACACTATTTTAGGTATTTTGTATCACTACCAAAACCCTAATCCCTTTAATCCCGGATTTTTCAATTTTAAAATTGCTAAAAAATAGAAAACACTAAAATAGCAAAACCACTAAAATGATAAACACAATCGCTGCTATAATGACCCCCCACACATGAAAATAATATACACCTACCCAACATATCAACTCTCTATTCACAACACCATTTGTATTGTAGACTGTTGTTCTAGAATGAATTCACTTTGTAATGACATGGAGTTTGGAGTTCAAAGGACATATAAGTTTAGAAGAGTCTCACAAAATTTCCAGACCTAGACTTCTAGTTTCAATTTGCATACTTCAAATTTGTTAGAATCATGACATCACTAGTACAAATCACCTCTTATTGCTTCAGGATCATCTATGAATCTACAAGATTGTTTAAGAATTTCAAGCTCAACGGTGGCAATATTATAGGTCAATAAAGGCCTTGGTTTTAGAGAAAATGGGAAAGCTGGATGAAGCATTACCTCCATGATTAAATGCTAAGGATGCTTGTCATGTTGATGATCTTACTCTCAATACACTTTGGATTTCCAATGACTTGATCACTTGGATCTCACAACATCTTGTTATGAGTATGCTTGTAGAACGATACCAAACAACCTAGGGCTACTAATGGGTCTTTTCAACTATTATATTCATGAATAATGAACAACAACAAAGAACTACGAAAATATGTATAAGCTTTGTAGCATTCAGTTGCAAGTATCTAGTAGCAATGGATGCGTCCTAGCATTGAAATAAGGCCGTGGGATCCAACCGAAAATGCTGTTTATCTATGCAAAAGTACTAAGAGGATTCACCAACCTTCCTAAAACCAAAATCTATTATAAATTTTATTATTATCATTGAGAAATACTAGCTAAACTAGTGAATGAATATATGTTTGATATATGAGTTTTGGACATAATCTCATACAATTGTGTGAATTCCGTAAGGGAAGTTATAAAAAGTTTGATGAAAGAGTTGAGTAACTTATTTAGCCAACATTATAAGCCCGTAGCGCTCATAATCATCATAACATACAAAGATGCATGTTTTATCGCCAAACCTGCAAATTATACCTGACCAAATGAACTGTCCATCTCACACGAATAACAACTCATTCTCCATTGGTTTTATCCTTCGACTAAGTTTAAATTTACCCAATTGATATCAACATTGCAATATTATTCCATCCATTGTCATTTGGCTTAGTTCAAGTTATGATATTGTATATAAGAGAGCAGAGTCAAGATTGGAAATTGCATGCAAACGATGGGAGGTTCAGTGAATTGAACCGAGCCTGAAAATATTGACATTTTTCGATTCTATCCAAAGCTATTTAAAAATGGGCTCAACGAGTTTCAGGACTGTATCACTCAGGTCTTATTATGTTGACTAATCAAAGCATAATTGAAAAAAAAAAGAATTAGATGGACAATCCTCATAAGAGAAATTGTCGAAACCTGTACATACCACAAGGAGAACACCTTCTAGTGGAGGTTTTGCATACAAAATTTAGAAAATTAAAACCTTCAATTACAACCTCCTCCTCTATTGTTTTAGCTTTAGGTTTTAATGGATGTTCCATATAACGTAAAAAAATTATTCTATGCCGTAATGATCTTTTTAATGGTTCGACATGCTTTATTGTCAAAACACGATGCGCACTCCAGTCATAAAACATTCGATCGACACCTTATATCAAATTTCTGAATGTATATATAAAACCAAACAAAACACTAACTACTATTACATAAATTCCCGGCATGACATAGTAACGGAAAACCGCATCGAACCATTATATGGAAATAATTCCTTAGTGCCGCATATACAAGAAGAAAATATGTCGATTCGCCATTATATTACTGCTCTGGTGCTTACATGGTTCAACGCACCGTGGCTGCTATGGTTACAGGCCCATAAATTTTATTTTTGTTGTATGAAACTTCGGTGCACTTGTATTTTATGTTCATTCTGGTGCTTTTATAATTCATACGTCTCAGTGCATATACTAAATATAACGCCCTGGTGCGTTTGGATTATTAAATCACTAGTGTTGTTAATATATATAAATATCCGAAGCGTATTGATCACATGCCCACCATATAATTTGAAAATGATATATTATTGCACATTTTATGCATCGATGATTCTATATAATTAATATGTGTCGGCGCTTTAGTATTCTTAATATGCACCGGTGTGTATAACCCCTTAAAAACACTTATGTCTATATTATTTCAAGCACTATTTCGAGTTCATAAGAATGCACCGAGATGCTATATTTTAATTAATTGTTTTCAAACATTTTTATAACGTTGTTTTTTTTTTGTATTTTTGATATAATGAAAACATTAATGCAATATCCAAGGGATTACATCTCTGTTATTTGCAACAATGTCATTCATATGTTATGAACACAATTATATATAGAAATAGATGTAATTAATAATATAATAATACTCAAACACATTATAAATAAAAAAATCATGTTTTATCTAAAGGACATGTCTATTCAGAAAGGGCACCGTGAAGATATATAAAATGGCCCCCATTCCTCATTGTAATCATTCCATGTATTTCGAGATATTAATAGTCCCCGCCAAAGGCCGCATCTAATACATGAGTCATCGTCCGCTATTAATTTAGGGTTGACTATAGATTTTTGATTTATTTCAAATATGTAACATAGGAAATAAAAAAAAAATAAAAAAAAAAAAAAAAAAAAAAAAAATATTTTTCTAACATTTGATCGCCGGGCCTTTCATCTCAGCATCGCCGCCACATAATGTATTTGATAATTAATAAATTTCATACCGGTCACAAAATTGAAATCGGAAGTGTTCACTATTAGTTTTTCTCGATGGTTTTTCTACGACCTGACATTACCGCCATACCATTTCGGGCGCATCGATTCGCCGTGGCTGCGGTGGAGAGTCTTGATTGAAATGTTGATCGTTTATTGATGAAATCGACGCGAGCCGTTAATCACGCTTATCAAAATTCTCCTGACCTGCATCGAAGCCCGACGTAATGCTCCTCGATAATCGATAGTAGTGGTGCCTTCGCCAATACACCCTGCGCTACTGAAACCCTGGTGGTTTCCTTGTCGTATTTTGTTTTCTCTGGTGCTTAATTTGTTACAGGGTTTATCTCATCCGGAAGGATTCCAAGGTTTTCTCCATCAAGAGATTTTGTCTGCAATCCCGCTATTATAACTATGGATTGGCTCTACTCGCTGCTTATAACACGGCCGAGCCGTTGTTTAGGGTCGTCATGGGCTTATCTGTTGTAAATCTGGACGGACAGACGTCATTTCCTCCTTTCGAGGTACGTGATTCTTGTGTTAATGAGTTTATTCTTGCAGTTTTGCTGTAAATTTATGCGGAAACTTGCCCATTCAATGGTTATTAATGTAATTTAATAAGAAACTTGCTCTTTTCAGGTAACTCAAATCGCCGAAACTAGCTCCTTTAGTGTTAATTATCGTAAATGGAAGCTGGAAATTCGGCCCCTCAGTGGACATCACCGTAGTTTAAGTTAAAACTCGCTCTTTTAAGCTAGAAAATACGTGACACAAAGAAAATTACGGTTGCAAACTGGTCTTTTAGTTGTAATTCTTATTTATTACAGTAAAATTTAAGCGAAAAATAGTCCTTGTAGTGGTTATTACCGTAACTTGAAGCGAAAACTCGTCCTATTGGTAGTAGTTACCCTAAAATTTAAGCGGGAACTCGTCCATTTCATAAAATTTCGTGGAAAACTCACCCTTCCAGTATTATTATATAAATGTGAATTGGCTAAAACTCAAGTCACTTCGGGCAATATAGCCGCACATTTAAGGCCGAAACTCGCCCCTAACCGGTTATTGCTGTAATTGCTGATTACAAGTTGTGTCTTAATGTTCTTTAAACCTGGTCACAAAAAAATGAAGCTTTAGGTAATGGAGCTCTCGCGGACTTGACAACTCAAAGACAGTGTGCCAACAGCCCGGAGGCATTCAACGCGCCATAGACAGGCGAGAGTCGTGAAATAGTTGTCTGTCTTGTGCTGTGTTTTATTGTCTTCATACACAATAAACCCAACAGAGAATCTCATAAAAGCTCTACTATACGAAGCACCCAACGGAGAATCTTGAGGCAGGAGTACAATGGGAGAACAAACGGTGATACAAGCCATGCAAGACAAACGACCCAGATCAAGGCCTAGTTCTCTACACAACTTTGCTCAATATGGAGACTTGATCAGCCTTAACAAGAAATTACAGGAATCTCCTTCCCTCCTCAATGCTCGTAATCCAGTGGTAAGTCCTCAGATCCATTCTCCATTTCCTGTTTTTCCAACCTGAAAGTGCTATACAATGCGTCTTTTTACTCAATTCTATTGTTTTCCAAAATGCCCACATGAAATAACAATGCTGAAGGTGGAGTAGATCTATTAATTCTATGTGAATATGGGAAAGTTCAGAATTAGGGCAGACCGACAGAGGATATCAGATATATTTTTACCTTCAATTTTGGGGCACACCCATTTAACCATGGTAATTTTGAGATCTTCTTCTCAGCGGCAGCTTGTTTCCCACTTGTGGCATTCAGGGTCTATGTTGTCTGTACAAGGGAGATGACTCTATGGATTGTGAAATCATGACTCACTTGGCTGGCTATGGTCACCATTTATTGAAGTGATTAAGAAACCCAAAATGACATAAACCCAAAATGACGAAACCCAACAATCACAAATTTTATTTATTTTACTTCCAGCCCGCTACGTGATATCCTTTTGGCTAAGTGGTCAGGTTATGATGCTTTCATATCAGAAGGACGCACTCGCCTCATCCAAGACCCACTTGAGGGGTTTTGAACCTGGATCTCCTTCATAACAATTACACAATTGATACGCAAGAATTGTAACAAGTGGAAAATATTCACAAAGTCGTTTTGTCTTATATTACACCATAATCTGAATTGATTGTTGGTAGTTACATTACATAATTGTTCTCTATATATGTGTTAAACTTGATGCACTACAGAGTACAAACCAATAGCCCACATACACAACATGTGGCAGAAGCCACTATTTAGATACAACAAGCCACAATTAACATAATCAGGGGATATCGGTCCTACACTGTGGGATCCATACTCATGGAATACACAACGTGACATTATTATTCTAACACCATTACCCATTTCAGCGATTTTCTTGAAAGTTCTTATACATGTTTGACATGTATGCTATTGCATTGCACACGCACTTCAATTTCATGTCGGCCAGCCACAACAAGAAGCAACGCTTTCGTTTTCGCTAACCCGTCGTAAATTCGAAACTTGAATTGGAGGCCAAAAATATGGTAAACTGAAAGCAGCTAATTCTGCCCTCATTGTGTCTTTAAGAGTGTTGAATCTTTTCCATTCCAAGTCAATTTTTTTTGTTTGGAGTCTAAATTTTAACTGATATTTATATTTGTTTTCTGCAGTACGGAGAAACACCTTTGCACATGGCTGCAAAAAATGGCTGCACTGAAGTTTTGAGGTTGCTTCTTGAACATAATGCGGACATTGAAGCGAGAGCAAATGTAACTCTCAACTTCTAGAATCTA